>CAUDNR010001004.1:6592-21255 GCA_958430865.1 Entrophospora sp. SA101
AAATAAAAATTTCTTGTGTTCATATGTGCACAAATTTTTTTTTGCAGATCATAAGATCGACGAATTTCCAACACTGCATACAAATAAATGATAATTCATATTTTATTTATCCCAGGACTAATAATACACCATGAAAAATGAAAAAAAAAACATTAAATTGAGGAATATGACCTTATATAATAGCTTGATAGAGCTTAATTTTATTTTGTTGGGAATTGTTCTAATTAAAGCTCCGAAAAGTTCGATTTCGGTTTCTAAAAGTCAAACCGAACCGTCCGGAGAAACTACTAGACAGTTCCTAGCATTCTAATTTTTGCATTCCGCTTATTTAGAATTAAATTTATTAATTACTAATCTAATAAACTTATTATTATGGCAACCAGTGTCCCGGTTGAACGAGTTTTGTCTGGAGGCACAGTCTTAATTACTCAAAGGCGTTGTAATTTAGAACCTGAAACGATAAGAGTTTAAAAGGTTGGAGGAGATGATGAATTTTATATATGAATTGAAAAAAAGTATGACGTTGTTAGGGTTTCTATTCGAATAAGGTTTATTTGTTTTATTCGTTATAAATTTGAGTATTCGAATCACATTGGAAGTTTAGTTGAATAAAACGAAATGAATAAAACAAATAAAACGAGTAATTTGAATAGATGAAGAATTAGTGTTAATATTAATATTAATACTACTACTATTACTATTATTATTACTATTACGAATAAGGATCGTTTTAATTATCTACAAATAAATATCCGAGCAAACATTATACAATCAAACCTCTCGTTGTAATTAAATTCACGTTACTATAAAATTTTAAAAACATAAAATTCATTAGTAATTTTGGTATAACGAATTTTAAATGTTATGTATAATGTTCCAGAACCTAAAAACCATTTTTTATTAGAAGCACAGATATTGTTAAAACATAAGAATTTGTTCTTATTTGAAAATTTTTAATTTGTCATAAAATTATTGATGATGATTTAAATGTTCTAAATTCAAGCTTCAATTATTTTCAGTGGTTTGCAAAATCGTGATTTTATAAAACAATTTCAAGTTGGCTTGAGCTCAGCTCGTTTGTAGCTTTATTGTAAATTCAAAATCTGCAATTCTACTTTATAGCATTTTGAGGTATTTCTTTTATATTCCAACAAACTGGATTATAATCACCTACCAATTCGCCATTTTCTTTAATTTTCATAATTATCATTACAGTTTGTTGAATATTATAACATTTTTTCTCAAAGCTAATCTTCAAAATCCATCTTGAGAACCAATCCAAATTTATATTTCAAATCTTGGACCTTTTTGAAGTAATAACAATCATGGTTGTCATTCATCGACATGATAATAATATTGAATTGGTTCTTTGTAAACTTCCTTACCAATATCCTCTTTACAAGTTTTGATTTTTTCATTAAAATCATGTGAAGGGATCATATTAAATCTAATTAGTGGAGCAATACCCTTTAAATATGCGTGTTTCAATTAATTATATTATCCTTGTTCGTCCTAAATGTTCTTTTCCAGTTTGATTAATTTTGATTTTATATTTATTGACAAACTCAATCGCTTTTTCCAAATTTTCTATTTGTCCAATTCCCCATGATCTCAGATGTCAATTCCATTTTCAACTTTTAAATAATCAATTTCCAGCATAAACAACATTGTTGATTTTTCAATGGCCTCATAACCACCATTATCAGGATTGAAAAAAACCAATTCAGGGTTTTCACAAATTAACTCATTATAATTGATATTGTGATGAAAAATCTATAAATTTTGTTTGATCTATCAAATAATTTTGTATGTCTTCAATTAATTTAATTCATCACATGCTTCAAGAAGTTCAAGGCTTTCATTTGAACTCAAATCATTTCATTGTAAATATATAAATAAATAAATAATTTTTATGTTAAAATGGCATCAAATACATTTGGAGAAATATTTTTCTTCTCAAATAAAATAACACCATTATCAGATTTTTTAACCCAACTATTTGATAAAGAATTGTTTAATTAAAAATAAAAAGATGACACAAACAATAAATGATCAAATTTCAAAAAATGAAGACGAAATTTTCCTTTATCAAATTCTTACAACACTACACAATTAACAATTAAAACCTTCACGCGCGTGAAACTCGAATTAGCCAATCAAAATTTTGTATCACCCAAAATTTAATTCGTGGTGGTCTGCAACGTGGAATAAAAACTCTAGTTTTTTGGTTCTGGTATATAAGACTTTTCAATTTTGCATTTTTCAATTTGTTCATTTATAGATTAGAAACATATAGACAAAAGATGTTTTTAGACATTTCTATAAAACAGCTTTTCTTTATTTTATTAATTTACATGTGTGTTGTTGAGGTTGTGCCGCTGGACACAAATGAAGAGAATCTTAATAATTCAAAGGTAAAATTTGATTTAAAAAATTATATTGACTGTGATAATGATGATGATAATAATAATAATAATAACAATAATAATAATAATAAATATATGCATCTAAGGTTGCCAATTCATTAAAAAAATGTTTTTCAGTTCACATGCTTAATTATAACAAATATTTAAGTGTAAGCTCTGACAAGTTTGATTCTATAAAGCATGATGTTTCAATTCCATTAGAGAAAAAAAATGAAGAAATGGATATTATAAGTAATGAATTGAATCATATCAAATCACTAAAGAATCTTACATTTGGATTATTAGAATATTTTTTTAAACTTCTTGAAGAATATCAGAATGGTGGTATAATGTCACAATCTAATTTTAAAAAAGAAACGCTGGAATTAATTTCAACTTTTCACAACTCTGCATTAAAAATGAATGATACAGAGTTTTTCCAACATTTATTAAATCAGTATCATCCAAATGGAAACATAAGGAATGAAAAATCAATTAATAACCATCATCAAAAAAATAAGGATAAAAATAATGAAGAGAAAAAAGACAATTTAGCTTTGGATTTGGTTGATGATATGTTAAAAGAAGTCAGTGATTCTGCTGATAATATTGAAGAAAAAATGAATAATAATAAATTTGTTGACAATCCAAAGGTGCATGGATCTCTTGAAACTGTTGTTAGATTAGAAAAAGATGAGGAAGATTTCTTTTTAAATAATAATGAGCAAGAAGGTGATTCACCTGATAATGATGAAACACATCACAAGTTGGTTGGGTTAGTCGATAGTGACAATAATGAATACATTCTTACTAGACCCCATGATTTAACTGTTTTTTATGAAGGTAAGGTGCAATGGAGTATTTTTAAGGAAAAATTTTCCATATTCCAATTTAATGATTAATTCTTTTATTAAAATATTTCAGATGCACGACTTTTACAAGATATAGTTGTTACAATAGTTTTATCTTTTGTATTTGGTTCAATTTCACATAGTATTGGATTACCAGGTATATATTGCATTCCAAGTATAAATGTGTGTATGTACAGACACACGTACATTAGTTATTAAACTAATTTACCTAATTAATTTATTATTTACATATTTAAAAAATATTTTTTAAACCCCGGATAAGCATTTTTGGGTTATATTGTTGCTGGATGTTTACTTGGACCTGCAGGATACAACGTAATCCAGGTATTTTTATAAATTAATAAAAGTTTTTTTGGTTCAAATATATGTATGTATGTATGTATGTATGTATGTATGTATGTATATATATATATCAATTAATATGATAATAATTTTAGGAATTAATTCAAACAGAAACACTATCTCAGTTAGGAGTTGTCTTTATTGTGTTTATGTTAGGACTTGGATTTTCATTTGAAAAACTTAAATCTTCATTGAAATTTGCACTTGGCAGTACATTATTGATATTCGGTTCAACCCTTTGCTATTTTATTTTTGCTGGTTTCATAATTGGTGCAAGTATCAATCAATCTATTTTTATTGGTGCATGTGTGTCACTCTCTAGTACAACTGTTGTTGAACGTTTGAAATATCAAGAGCTTGAACCATTATATGGTTTATTGGTTGTGCAAGATATGTTGTTTGGACTTTTATTGGTATTTTATTTTTACTTTATTTTGATTTTAAATTTTATGATTAATTTATTTATTTATAAATATATATATATAGGCAGCGTTACCAGCTCTTTCTAAATCTGGAATGGATGCAATTTTAGCTATTGGTTATTTGTTTTTATCTTTAGTGATATTTTTCGGATTAAGTTATTTAATCACCAAACTTCCAGTTGCTTGGATTCTTAGAACATCCAAAAAAGCCAAAAACCGCGAACTTTTCCTTCTTAGCTCAATATCATTATGTTTAGTGATGTCACAGCTTTCACTTTCACTTGGTCTTGGCGTTGAAATTGGTTGCTTTGTTGCAGGAACATTCATACACAATTGTAGACATATTATTGACTCTTCAATCAGCACGGTTGAGCCAATTAAAGATTTGTTTTCATGTTTATTTTTTGCCAGTATAGGACTTCACATTTATCCCAGCTTTTTGATTAATGAAGCACCACTGTTGCTTATACTTACTGCGGGAGCTGTAGGATTTAAATTTATTAATAGTAGTCTTGCGTTAGTGATATTGGGGCATCCTATTCAACATGCTTCAAAAATGGCTGTTGGTTTATCTCAAATTAGCGAGTTTGTGTTTGTGCTTGGAAGTCGTGCAAAAGGATACGGAATCATATCGAGAGAAGTATACTATCTTCTATTAACGACCACTTCTTTAACACTTGTGGTGACACCGATATTATGTTACATATTATTCAATAAAAGAAAAGGTCTTGGTAGTATTGGTGGTTACAGTGATCCGGGTGGGGATAGAAAATTTATGGACTAAAGAAACCGGATATGGATGCTTTCTCAACAGAAAATCTTTGAAAAAGTTGAATAAAACTACTTTATTTATAACTATGAAATTTTTTTGTATTTATTATCTTTAATACCACTAATATTATATTATTAATAATTCATAATGTTTTATTTTTTAATTTTGTAAATATTAATATTAAGTTATTTTTAAAAATTATGTACTTGTTGTATTTCAAAATTTTTTTCTTTATAATTATATTCCTTTATTGTCGGATCATAGTGAATAATAAAGATTTTTTTGCAACTCCAAATTCTTTAAATTTAATCATGTCCATCAATCAAAATCGTCCTATTTTAAATTCCAATTTGAGATTTACCTTTGGTGAAGAAAAAATTTGGATTTCTCCGACAGGTTGATTTCCAAGAAGCCAATGAAATTTTTAGTAAAATGAACGATCTCAACTATGTTTTATCAGGAAGACAAAAATTGTCATAATAAATAATGACAAAACTAGAACTAGAGATGCTGGTGGAGTTAAATTGAAGTTCCACCAACATCCCTATTCGTTACAAAATTATTTGAAGTTATATATAATATAATAAGTATGCACCTTTATTAGATTAATATTAAGAGTAGGATATTGGTATGTATATGTATATACTTATATTATATATATATGTATAATAAAGAATTATTTTATGCCATGAATATCTATCTAATATATAAATAAATTCATATTAAGTATTAAAAAGCATCGTCACCATCTATTAAATATTAATAATGTATGTATATCATTTATCTTATTTATCTTAATAATAATAATCTTTAAAATGTTAGGAAAACTAACATAAATGAAACTTATAATATTACTCAAAAGGACCCACATCATCCATTCTTTTATCAAGCATTCTTGAAATCAGTAAGCGCACTCTTTGCCAATTGTTTAGTGCGTTTTCGAAGACCTTGTCGTTGAAAAAAAGATTTTAACATTGGTAATTTCCCTTTCCTAATTGTTATTGTTAAAATTATAAATATTACTATAGAATTTATAATCACATGTTTTGCTATTATCTAAAGATTTTAATCATATTTATATAAAAAAAAAAATTGATTAGCAAAAAAAAAAAAAAAAAATTTGCTAAATGAAAAAGAGAAGAAAAAAACTTGTAATTGTTTAATTGTGAATTAATATGAACCTTAAATAACCAAGTCCAACTTTGTTTCATAAGTTGTTTTTTCTTTACATCTTCTTCCAATTTCTGTAAGTTTTCCAATCTTTCCTTTGAAGCTGCAACTTCAGCTTGCAACCTTTCAACAACCTTTACAATTTCATTGACTTTATCACTCGTAACTACTATTGATTGCAAGCTTTCCAAACGTTGTTCTAACGACGTAATACGATCCCCAATACTTAATTCATCTGATGAATTATACATGAAGTCGAAACGTTGTAATGATTTAAAATCAAAATCGATGAAACATTTTTTTACGTCATTCAAAAAATTTATGATCATGTGGGCGACATTCTCATGATGAATTTGTATTACCTGTCAAACATACAAAGTTAATTGGCTATAAAAACTAGTTTCAATTCTAGATAATTTTATAACAAGTTAAATAATTTTTGTCTATTAGGTTCTCGCCAAAGTGGCGTTATAGTTTTGATTGGAATTATCCCTTTGACTTTACATTTTACACATCATTCAAAGCATATTTATCGAGCTTCTAGAATTCTTTTGATGATCGGAATATCATTGATCTACTATTGTATTGTTGGTATACTGTTTGTGATTTTGACTGACTCCGTGTGCCTTTTTTCCATGTATACAAGAAAATTCGTAATATTGTGGATGAATGTAATCAAAAATTGGCAAAATGAATGTTTAAGTCATGTTGTCTTAGAAAAATCAGTTCTAAATCTGCAAGACAAACGTTGGATTGATCACATTTCCCGTTTTTTTTTTCGCCAACGTTAATTCCAGTATCCTTGGTGCAAGATCGTCATTTGCGCTGAGGAATACAACAATACGTGTGGTTTTTGTAGAGTTATCAAATGATATTAGGAAGACATCTTTGTTAGAGATGAAATTGGAGTTTCCTAATAACGTTCAATAAAATTTGGCTTGGGTTAAACATGCAGTAAATATTTGTAAAATACACCATTCTAGTTAAATAAAAGTCAAACTTTTTGATAAAATGGTATATTCTACAAAACATTTAACCATCGTTAAAAAAAATTTTTTTTTTATCAATGGTTGGGTTTACACTCAAGGAGATTTCCCGTCATAGGACGTGAACTTTGTTTGCAAGTGATAGATTCGATGTAAGAGATTAGCAGTAATTTATTTCTTAATTTAAGGAATCAATCATTTTCATATTTGACTGTAACATAACGCAACACCACCAACTCAAATTTCATAGATTAATATTAAGGGTTAATACTAGATGTTGGACCCGTCTAAAAAACCCCTACCAGGTTACCCGTCAAATAACTTACGAGTCACCCGGGTGTTAAACAAGTCTGTCTATATATATGCATTTAAAGTTAACGAATGATTATATTATATTACTATATTTTACAATTTATTCCCAAACTTACAATATAAACCATTTCTTTTTACAAACAATATCTGATTCACTACTTCATTTCCATTCAAAAGGTTTAATTATCCCACCCACCCTGGAAGAGAGCGATTTGATTTTATAAATTAGTACAACATTGTGCCTGCTATTACCTTCAGATAATTAGACCAGAAGATAGGTCATATATACATAGCAAACTTGTTTTTACTACTGGTAGTTTCCCTTTGGGGGTGATTAGATTGTATATTTTATATATTTGGAATATACAGTATATACTTGACTAATCATTTTGATTGATAAAATTACTTCATTCAACTCAACATCCAACTGCGGTGGACGTTGGATATTGGACATTCTAAATTGTTAAGCGACCCGTTGATGAATGAAATCGAGATTCGACTAATTAAGAATTATTTCTTCCAAAAAATATTTTTTTTTACAAATTAAAGCTATTATTAGTATTTCTTCTTTTATTATTACAATAAAATAAAAAAAATTTAAAACCGCATTTGAATTATCTTTAGTACCCGAGTTTATATAACACACATATGCAGGTCGATATTGGCCTTTTACATACATACGAATTGTATTAACTTGATGTTTTTTCGAATTTTGTCTTTGGATTAACAGTAATATACAATAATATTAATAATAAAATAAAAACACGCTTAAACTGTCTTTAGTGCTTGAGTTTGAAGGTACTTGACAGGTTTTGTAAAGTTTTAATTTTGTTTTCTATTTTTAAATCTTCAAAGAATGCTGGAATCCTTTTATTGTTGAATCACGATAAATCGATCACTAGAGTTTGGTGATGAAGAAACCGTTTTTTTAAATAATGCAATTTTCACTTTTCAATTTACATCCTTATCAATTAATTAATCATGTTAGAGAAAAAAGTTAAAGGCAATCAGATAAACTATAAAAAATGTTGTACGAAAAAATTGTTTGTTGCACGTCATTCAGTTCTCTGCAATGAGTTTCGTGAAATATAGATTAGGTGTCATGGCATTATAAAATCACATGGCTCAATCACATACATATATATTCGTTCGGAGCATCAAAATTAGCACTGAATGCGAAGCATCTTAGCATCATATCATGCATTCATGATCAATGATGCAATCTTAATAAAAATAGACTATTTCGTGGCATTGATCGAGAAGTCTAATAAATTACAACAAAAACATATAAATAGACCCTCTATCCCCACTCGTGAACCAAAAAAACGGTGCGTTGGTTTTGCTTTTTACGTTGCGTTCGAATTCGAGGGTTGAAACACGTAGTGCCGAAATGGCATTCCATGTATGATTTGGCTTTACATGTTACATTTAAATGCGAGGTATCTATATATTTGTTCGGAGCATCAACATTAGCCAGTCATATTATTATTATATCAATATTTTTATTCTATTCGTTGTGCTGAGCGAAAAATTTAATAAAGATCCTTTGCAAAGAAGAACCACATGTGATCAAAAGTTATTTACAAATTTCGACTGTTAGAAAAAAATCAACTAAGCTTTTTTTTTAATTAAAAAAAAGATCTTTTTGTCCTGATCTTTTCCTCGTGTTTATTTATTATTCATCCCAGATTAAAGGTCGATGGGTCAATTGGATTTTATTTTTTCAAGTCTATCGCCATAGAAGAATAAAGCTTCATGCAACATCAAAAGTTGCAAAGATTAATAGTCAACGGATTTTATTTATTTTCTCCAAAAGGAAATAAAGAATAAAATTTTTCCTATCCAGATTATCCACTATCTCTAATAAATTTTTTTTTAGTTCAACACGAACAATCAAAAACAATTTGTATGTATTGTTTGTTCATCGGTCACTGGTAGAACAACGACAATAAAATGTTTTTGAATCCCCGTCTCGTGACAAGTTTTTGACGATCTGGAATCTGAGGTAAAGGCTCCAGGGCAAGGCCATAAGTTTTTGGTCATTTTGAACGGTCCGAAACGTCAGAGCAAGACAAAGAACTAATGATAAACACCATGCAAAAAACTAAAACGAAACACGATTTCCTTTCATCAAGTATCCCTGAAGTTTTGAACAAAATAGATAATTTTTCGGTTGACAAATAGATATAAATGGGAATTCGCATGATGCGACGATGTAAAAATAACCACGATCATTCATCATTTTTGGAAAACGAAAACTTTAACAAATTAATTTCAAATCAATTTGCAAGTCAAGTCAGCGCAGCAAAAAAAAAAAGAAAAACGACACATTACAGTTTTACCCTTTGATTTTGATCTCACCCTTCCCCAACAATTCAGTTTACTAAACTTGAACAACAAGATTTGTGATTCGTTACCATAATTGCACTGAGTTTATCGTGCATATATCATTCATTCATTTCATAAACAATTTCACATTATACATACAACACAAGATCGGATGATTTAACATAAAATAAAATAGCAACATCATTGGATAGGGAAAATATTACACAAAATATAAAAATTACGTCATTTAGAAAGGAACTGTAACACGGCAACCTTTCAAGTCGAAATTTATATTTTATATTTCTATATAATGTCATATAATAAACTGTTATCACCAGAAAGAAAGAAATTTGTATATAAAATTAATAATGAAATGTATAATAATGCTCTGGTTAATTCTGATAGAGAAAGTAGAAAAGATTATTTTTTTTCATTGGTAAAAAAAAACAAGGAGCTTTCTGAAAATGAAAAAGAATCTTGCAAGGAAAGATTTATTTATAATTTTGAATCAAATAATGCAACATATAAATTGGGCAAACCAAAAGAATGTAACAAATGTAAATTGACAAGATATTCTGATAGATTCTGTGAAGGTTGCATTAGTTTACAATTACAGAGTCTTTTCACCACTTGGACATCTGGAAATAACATAATTGATGGTTTTATTCAACAATGTCAAATGAAATCATCTTTGCCAGACTATATTTTAGAATGGATACCTTTTGAGCAATTTGATGATGTAACAAAGTTAACTGAAGGTGAATTTAGTTCAATTTATACTGCTACATGTACAAGAGGACAAATAGACGATTACAACAAAAATAAAAAAGAATTTAGTTATCTTGGAAGGCAAAATGTGGTATTAAAAAGTTTAAATGATTCAAATAATTCAGGAAAAGGTTTTCTTGGTGAGGTTGGTAGCTGTCATTTAAAACAAAAATAAACAATACTATATTATATAATACTAATTGGTTTTATATTTAATTACAGGCAATGAATTATTGTAAAATTAAATCACCATCAATTGTTCAGTGTTATGGTATAACTAAATTCCCAGATAATGGAAATTATGCAGTTTTTTAAAATTATTTATCAGAGGGAAATTTAAGAGGTTATTTACAAAAAAATCATTTAAATTTAACATTAAAAAACAGAATCACAATCTTTTATTATTTATGCCATGCATTAGGTGATATACATGAAAAAGATTTAATCCATTGTGATTTACATAGTGGTAATATACTTATGGCAGGAGGTGGTTGTTATATTACAGATTTGGGACTATGTGGACTAGTTAATGAAAAGTCATCAGATAAAGTCTATGGAATTGTATCATATATTGCACCCGAGCTACTTAGAAGCAAAATTAATACCAAGAAAACTGATATCTATAGTGTTGGGATGTTAATGTGGGAAATATTTGCAGGTCATCCACCATTTGATGATAGAGCTCACAATTATTGTTTAAATTTTGATATATGTGAAGGTTTACGACCACCAATACTACCCGTGATGCCTGAAGATTATGCACAAATGATGGAGAGGTGTTGGAATGTGGATCCATCACAAAGACCAACTAGTAGAGAGCTTTGTGATTTTGCTAGAAATAAGCATGAAGAAATTATTAAAAATAATAATAATAATAGTAATAATAATATTAGTGCTTTGCAACAAGCACACAAATCACATCCAGATGCATATCATACAAGTAGAATATTAGATGACGAAATTGCTAAATCTAAAAAGTTATACTAGTAATAGTTTGTTAAATAATCTTGATTGTAACTCTTTTCTCTAAATGTCAACAAAGATGATAAAAATTTCATTATTAATTAATTGGAAATTACTATCCATTAATTATTACTAACAATATTAATTAATTAATTAATTAATTAACATTAGATTCTAGTAGCAATGGTAAAAGAAAGAATTGATGAACTAATTTAACTTTCACTATAAATTTATTATTATCTTTTTATTTATCTTTTTATTTTATCCTTATTTTATTTCTCAAAGTTAAATTATAACAATGTTTTGAAATAATAAACTTTTTACATTTTTTTGATTCTTGTTAAATGGTTGATATTGTGAGGTATCATCTTGGTTAATTAACAATTATGGCTTAACTTTTAGGCTACTCTTATCAGTTAATTGCAAATAATTCGGTGCTTGTCAATTAATTAGTTTATAACTTTACTTTGGTTCCTTCTTTCTTGCACCTAGACGAATCTGCGAGCACGTTTAATGGGTACTAGATAACCGTAAATAAATAAATATGCCCATTTACAAGTCTCAAGGGCTTCCATAAAGTTCCTTTTATTCACTTGTGATTGATTTATTTCAGTCGTTTACATTTATTGGCCGATGGCAAACTCGCTTTGGTTTTCTTAAGCAGCTTGTTGACAGCCTTAAATTTACGGCTACAATAATACTACCAGTATTTCTGATTAACCTTTGGACGATACTTCATTAGCACCCACTAGTTAACCAATGTCAGCCCTAACGTTGCTTGCTTGCCCATTAAAGCAAATAAATGTGGCTTTTTACTAAAGCTCTGCAATTGTTGGTTTCCAAATAAATGTATAATAAATGCAATCATAGTAGTACAATTGCGATTTTCCTTAGTATTCTTAGTATTAGTATTACTTTTGTCTGCCATATACATATGATCGACTATGTTTGTAAAATCATATTAATATTAATATTAATATGATGTAGGGACACTTCATTGAGGCATCCCTGCAAGCAACATAGTAAAATTAAAAGGATAAATAATTAAACCGTTAATCATTAAAAGGGATTACAAAACGGTTCTGCCTCCTCAACTATGAAATAATTCGCAATAAAATAAAATGTATTTATTTTACTTTACATGACCATTATATATATTTCTTTAACTTCCAAGTGTTTAAATACTTTTTGGAGTATTTACAAATAATGTGGATTTTTGGCCAATAAAATAAATATGCTAGTTAATTATAAATTATGAATAATTATACTAATGTCAAATGCCAAGGGTGCATCATTGATTATGCCCTTGTGCTATAATAAAGTTCTTCAACAGTCATTTCAGTGATTTCCAGTCATTGTTGCCAATCTGTATGTGATCAAATACGTATGCATAATGATTTTGGGAAAGGGGGAATCTCGTTGCAGAGTATTACATTAATTTACTCAAAGTGTGCTTTTACAAGATTTAAATAAATCTATTTTCTCGACAATTCATTCATGTCCATCCATTATCTTTAAGAATCAACCAATAACTTTTATTTAACTTTTTTATAGTTTCAACTATATTAGAGCTATTTATTTATTTTTATTATTGTTCCGGAATTAGAATTCATTTGCCAAAATACTTTTTGTTTTATTTATTTGGAGGATTTCTTAAATTTTTTGAGTGACGACGACCTTTGCAAAACATGTTACACATGTTTTTGATATGGATATTTCAAACCTTGTATATTATCTCATTATTGTATAATCATTATATTACATGTAAAGTCGATAAGTCGGATGCAGCAATCAATTGTTTAAAGAAAGTACCTGATAAATATAAATAAATGACCGACTATCAAGTTTGCATGTGTAATACAAATAATTAAATAATTAAATAATTAAGTACATTTCATATATTTTTTTATTTTTTTATTTATTTATTTATTTCGTATAATGTCGTAATAAGTTAATATTTAACTTTATTTAGTGGAATTCGTGACATCGCATTCAAGGCTATAATCGCATTTAAAAGACTATTTCGGAATTAAATTGCTCAATCACAATTACACGAAAAGTTATTAGACTGCCAAATAGCAATTAAAGTGCAATATCGTAACGAAAGAGCAGAATAATAATCAGAGTGCTAAATCGTAACGAAAGTGCTACTAATTAATATAAAAAGCTTGAATTCGATGTACTTGTAAAATATTAATAAAGCTCTTGCTTCATTAAAATTTTTTTTTAATGAAAAGATAAAGTTTATCCAATCATTTTCCACATACAGCATTTAGAAACTTACAAATTTGGAACTGTAGTGACTGTGGTAGCAAGTAATAACACGTATGTATGCATGTACCAATTTTTGTAGTACAAATTTATGTTGCGACGAAAATTGGCCTCATATAAATTAAAAAATAAATAGGCCGAAAAAACATGCATTTAAAATAATCAATTAAAATTTTTTTTTTTACAACTTTTAACTTTCTTTATTTCTTTTTTTTTTAAAAAAAATTTATTATTATTAATAATAATAATAATAATTATAATAATCAAACTTTCTTTTCCAAAATTTACCAAAAAAAAACTCATTGATTGAGTCTCATTCAAAAAATTACTTTATTTTTTTCTTTTGACCAAAGAAAGAAATAAAATAAAATATCAAATATGCCATTTGATAAAGAAGCCGAAAATGGAATTAAAACAGGTCATCAAAAACGATTATCAAGTTCTTCAGATTTACAACAACCACAAAAACGTCGAATATATGTCAACATACCATTACCAACGGAAGAACTTGATCAATATGGTGAACCTAAAACATCTTTTGTAGGAAACAAAATACGTACCTCAAAATATACCCTTTTAACCTTTATACCGAAAAATATATTTGAACAATTTCGTAGAGTGGCAAACATGTATTTCCTTTTTATATTCATTTTACAACTTTTCCCGCTTATCGGCAATGGTAGTTCTCCTATTATCTTTGCCGCTCCACTACTCTCTATCATAACTATGACTGCAATTAAAGATGCTATTGAAGATTGGAAACGTCACACCCAAGATAACACACTTAACAAATCAAAAACAATTAGATTATCCAACCGTAATGTTAATATATCTACAGGTGATGGTAAACGGTTTAAATTTTTACGTGGTATATTAAATGGCTTTTTTGGTTCACAGAAAAATAACAACCAGATAGGCCAAGAAAGTAACAATGATAAGAATAAAAGTTATTCAAAGCAAATGGAAGAAGTTCCTTTGCCTACTATGCGACCATCTCAAAGTGCAAAATGGATAGATAGTCGTTGGCAAGATGTTAGAGTTGGTGATATTAT
>CAUDNR010001005.1:0-10039 GCA_958430865.1 Entrophospora sp. SA101
TCATTTTCACAAATTCATCAGGATCATTAATGATTACATTTTTTTCACGATGTTGATACTTGTATAAAACAGAAGAAAGTCTTTTTGTTTGGTTGTTAAAAAAATCAGAAAATTGCATGCCATCTAAAAATTAATTTATTTAATTAAATAAGTAATATTAAAATATTTAAAAAACAAAATAGGCATAATAAAATTAATTTTAAAAAACAAAAAAATAGTAATAAGATTAATTTATATAATTAATATTTTAATAATTCATTTAATTAGTATTTTAATAATTTATTTAATTAATATTGAATTAATATACCTTTAATATATTGATTTGATGGTCTAGTAATCTTTTCTAATTCTGCTTTTAATTCTATAATTTGATTTTGTAAACTAGTATTTGCTTCCAATTGGTTTTTTTATTTTATATGGCGCATCTTCAAATTTTATATCTATTATGTCTATCATATGCTATATGAGAATTATAGCATTTAGAACATATTCTTTCGCCTATATTTAATTCATAACCTACTAGTTCAGCTTTTTCTTTTCCTTGTTCTGAAATATTTCACCATTTAGAGTCATCTTTTTCTATTTTGCAAACAGAACAAAAACCAACAGGCATTTTAGTAATGACTTGTAAATCAAGAAATAAAAATTGTTACTTCGAATGGATCCAGGTGGATCCAGAAATATTGAAGTGAAAAGAGTATACTTGTAAAATTCGAAAGGTTGTTATTTAGTGTACTTGCGCCCACCTCATAAGTGTAACCCATTGTTTATTCTAAAACAATTGAAAAACAATCAACATAATATAAATAATATAAAAGGAATGTCCACCATGCTAGTGAATGCCGTAATTGATTTCTACTTTCTACCATCAAAATTGGAATAATTTTGACCATCGAAATCACCAAACCAATTTGGGTTGCATGTATACCCAGACCAGAAAAGGCTGCTGCCATGTTAGCCGAAAAGTTTCCTACAACGATCCTACCTCTAGGGTAAGTATGGCTCTGTGACCAAGTTGCAACTCTGTTGATGAATTATAGTGCTATGTAAACATATAGGTCTATTGAAGCAATAACTCGTTTCAAGCACAGGAGGTTGCAATTCGGAGCAGGGTTGGTGGCTGTAACAAACTTCGAAATAATATGTCACACAAATGGAAATTAATTTTATTACCATATTTGGTAAGAGGAATTCATATTTTTTTTATCGTTTACTTGGCAATCGGGATTTTTGGTGAAGAATTATATATTATTATTATCATTATTATTTTTATTAAGAAAAGTGGATATTATATTGTTATTTTATATTGTGGGGAACATAATCATATTATTATTTTTATTTATATTATTTATAATTAAGAAGTTATCTTTAAATTATGATCAATACTTTCCGGGAAGTCTATAAGCTTCCATACAATATATAGATTATATATTTATTTATTTTCTTATGATTTATATTTGTATTTTAAGAACTGTATTTTTATTATTTAAAGATGTAAAATTCAAACAAATAAAGATAGCTTTTATATAATTTTACAACAATAAAATTATCAGTTCATTAACAGTGTTAAATAAATTATCTAAACGTTTGTAAATAATTGTGATAATTATTTGAAGGTTTACAGTGGCCCTGAAATTGCATTTGGGCTTTGATGATAAGAGGAAAGTTCTAAAATGGGGCATGCTGCAACAAAACCAGACAAAGTGAACATTAGTGTTACCAAGGATTTCAGGGACCAAAATTTAGTAATGTGATTATTAAAATCTTCCATTTGTTATCCTCTTGATTATAGAATTACCTCTATATAAAAATAGTTAATATGAAACTCATTTATATCAGATCTACAATGGAACCAAAGAATTACAGCACCATTAGAAGTATTTTGAAGAAGGAACAAGGTGAAAAGATTGCTCCTTATATTTTTAAAATAAATGACACTCAAATACTGGAAGCTTATCTAAGTAAAGAAAGGATTACCTATGAAATTTACCAAGAAGAAAGAAAAATAATAAGTGTTGGAAAAAGAAAACATCATGATGATGCATTATTACCTAATAAAAAGCAAAAATGCTTAAAAGGAAAATAACTACCATTTTCTTTAATAGTCGGAATGAATTTCAATTTATACAGAGGAAAACAACCAAAAATTTCCTCAATTATTTTTTTATTTTCAATCAAGATCATCTTTTAGTCTCTTTAACCTCAATCTGTGCAGTTAGTTGACCATTCTGTTGATCTTTTAATTTCCTGTTTTCTTCTTCTAGTTTTTTAATTTTTTCTTCTAAACTTTTTATCTTATCTAATAACTCCTGTTTTTGCTTTTTACTTCACTCTTCAGATTTTTCCTGAAACTTGGCTACTTCTTCTCTTTCAATGTTTAACTCTTCTTTAGTGGTGGATAATTCTTTTTCTAGTTCTCTAGTCTTGTTTTCTAAACAGTAACTAAACGACCTAGACATCAAGTCTTCTTCAGAAACAAGTTGAGTTGATTTGTCTTTCTCTAAATGACAAAAACATCTCTTTCTATTTCTTTTTGTTCTACCACACTTTTCGCACCAAGGAAGAACATTACTATCAAAATCTTGTTTACATTCATTACAAATAAAAGCTGTGTCAGTATAATCACCAGTCTTTTTGTCTAATGCTACCATTTCGTGGGTAGCAAGAGCAGTATTTAAAGCGAGGTTATTCGGATCATCATAGTCTAAGTCACAAAAATCACATTGTCATTCATGACCATTGGCTAGTTCTAATACTCTATACTCTAATTTCATAAATATTATTTGTCTTTTTGAACAATAAAAGCTTGAAACTTCTCTTGAGTTCTATTCTTTGTTCGATTCAACCCACTAAACATTTGCTTAAACTTATATTGCCCTCAATTTTTGCTTTCTTTGAGATTCTTGATTTGACTGTTCTTGATTGTTAGAATATTTTCCAACTTTTTTACTTGTTGCCAAAGGTTACGCCTTTCTTTGTCGTGTCTATCTTTCATTTCATCAACCTGTCTTGCTCTTCATATGCTTGCTGTTTTCAAAGCCTTTTCTGCTTCTTCACGTTCCATTTGAACCTCCTCCTTTGACTCTTCTAGTTTAGTTTCTAATTCCTTATTCTTTACTTCCAATTGCTTATTTTTTTCAAGCAATTCATTTCTCTCTTGCTCTAAACTAGTTGTTAAGAATTGTAAACTTTTAACTTCTTTGTCAACTTTTACGTATGAATCAAGTGCATTCTTATGCAAGTAAATAAGACGAACAAAACTTTCTCTGAATTTTTTGTCTTCTAAATTTTGTAATGCATAAGGGTGAAGTCAAAAGTAATCTGTAACTGCTCTTATCTCTGCCTCACTTGGATTTTGGTTTAAATTACCAATTAGTTCTCTTATTTCCTCTTCAGTTAAAATATTGTTTTGGTTTGTCATGATTTTACTTTTTTTTTTTTTATTCTTTTAATATACTTATATCCTTTTTATGGGCATATTAAGTATATAAATTATTTTAGTGCTTTTTTACTTTAAGAAATACCCTAATGAAACAAAGAGGAAATCGCATAGTGCTCTGGCTATTGAACTGGAAGTGTTGATAAAATATTTAAGACCAAAGACAAGAAAGGGTCGGAAAGTGTTGGATCTAAAACGTAAATTGGTTAGTATTTTACACGTTCTCAGTAATGTAGAATACTAACGAGCATAGTGAGTATGCTATACCCTGTATTCTGCGGCTACGGGGTGAAAACGTCTAGCCAGAATGTTTCACATCCGCTAAGACGTGCATACTTTCTATGAGGTTCTTTGATTAAGGTCTGCTGATTATGGAGAAGGAATTGGCTATGTGCCTTCCTTATGATGAAGGATCTTACTCATAACTCCTTATATTTTATTACAGAAATCTGGAAAAAAAGATGGTGAAAGAGAAAACATAACTCATACTTCTTTTCCTCCTACTTCTGCTAAAAAAAGTAATATTGATGAAAAAGATAATCCAAAGAAGAGGCTTAAGCCAGATCATGAAGCTTCTACAGGTGTGTTCTAGTTTCATTTCTTGTATTTGTATTGATACTGATTTTCTCAGATCACACCCCATTTATGCTTTTTTTGATTTTTTACAATTCTCAGAGGTCTCTTTGACAAAAATCATTCATAATATATTACCAGACCTGGTCTATCTTCAGTTGAGACATTATAAATCAGATTCAAGCACCATATCTGTTGAACAACGGTTTCCTGATAGGATTTCAAACTGGGTAGGGTTCAAAGAAGAGGTGCGATCATGGCAGTCAGAGTACATCAATAAGCGATACAAAAAACCAGTATTTGGATCACGTACTATTACATGTGAAAAAGATATATGAGTGGCAATTGAAATAGTTTTATTTATTTCAGAATGAAGTGAGGAATATGCTAACAGATAGCTTTGGTTTAATTGATTAAATAATGTGGATTTTTATATAGGTCGAAACCTTTTGTTTATTAACAAATCAAACCTAAAATCTAAGATCGAAATCTAAATCAAAAATTTCTAAAACCTAAAACTTCCAAAAAAATCTTCCCTTCAAAAAAAATCCAAATCTCATCTCTTTTATACATGTTAATTACTTATATACTGCTTAAGCACGATTTCAAGTTCAAACAGTATGTTTCATGTTAACCCTGATTCCTGTTTATGCTTGATTTCAAGTTTAAACATGAAATCGTGTTTAAACCGTATTCTAACCAAATAAGTACATGGAATGATCATAATAAATAAATATAAAAATAAACAATATAAATAAATAAAATAAATAAATTGAATTGCATAATGAATCACGTTATTCTGTTAACATTAGCTTTTTTGTTGCTATTTAATCCTTTCCTTCTGTGAATACCTGCTCCATTAAATATTCATGATGATTATTATGATTATTAAATACATTTGATGTTGTCATTGACATAACAAAAAATTGCATCACCCAAATAATAAATAATACCAAGACCATGCAGAAATGAAACTTTTTAAGTCTAAACAATAAATGTGTGTCTACCCAGATCTCTGGGGTTCACAAAATAAATTATTTTTTCTGATTATCAATTATGGTTCCTTATGAATAATAAATCTGATGTTGATCACAGGGGTCAGATTTAATTGAAATTTTCCTGTCACAAACATACAAATTAGTGCTTTCACACACCCTCATAATTGTGAAATTTCTCCCATAAGTGAAGGCCATCCATACGTCAGAAGGCTTTGGACAAAACTTTCCCTTATCTTCCTCTCAGACCAAGCTTGTCTGTTTCCATATGGACATTGATAACTGATGAGGATCAGCATTTGTGTGATGATTGCTTTGTGTTATACCTCTTTAGAATAAAGTCAGTGTCTGCAACTGGTTCAAAATTCTCTGATGCAGGAGGGTTGTTGTTTGGATTCAAGTTTTGAGTCCTCTTGTTGGTGGCATGCCAATTCACCAACAAACCTACCCTAATTTAAATAACAAATTCAGTTGGTCAAATAAAAATTGAAGAGAAACAGTGAATTTATGGGAATGATTAATTTATAGCATAACATACCAAAATCCAAACCATTTTATGACTTTTTTCTTGTTGGCCATATTGCTGACAAAGATGTATAATGATTTTAATCTATAGGACAGGGGACTGATTGGGCAAAACCCTGTTCAGTCCCCTATCCAAAATTATAAATTGGTTAGTATTAAAGAAACAGAGAATTTAGGAAAATAATTATACAAAACAAACACTATTTTGCAGCTTTCCTTCTAACTCAGAGCCCAAATGCAATTTCGGGGCCACAAACCCTGCTCTGAATTGTAAATTACCTCCCTGTGCTTGAAACGAGTTGCAGATTCTCGTTGCTTTGATGTTTACATGGCACTACAATTCATCAACAGAGTTGCAACTTGATCACAGATCCATCCTTACCCTAGAAGTAGGATCGTTGCAGGCAACTTTTTGTCTAACATGGCAGCAGATTTCTCTGGTCTGGGCTGTGAGGGAAGATTAGTAAAAGTGTCATTGACAATTGATGCAGTCTTGGTAAACTCCAGGGCCTTACGCCCCCCCTGGAATTTAACAGCATCATTTATCCTTGAAGGCCTTGCAGTCAGATTAGCCTTGTGTACACAAGGAAGATGAGAGAATGACTGTAATGTTCAAGGTAGCATGTGTGCTTCAACGCCTGCCAATTTCCTGTAATCAAACATTGCTGCCTTGACATGTAATTATTTATTATTATTTAATATTAATATTGATAACAATTATGAAAAGCAAAATACACAATCTTGATAAGAATCTTATACTTACCCAGCAATGATCTGCTCCACATTTTGATTCCAAAAAAAAACAACGCAAATAAAAAATAGTGCCTCTGTTATTAACACGTCTTCTTTAGAGACTCACATTTTGTCATCTTGGACTCAAATAAATTTTTCCAAAAAAAAAAAAAAAAAAATCAATTCGCGTAAAAAAATCTTGTGCAACACCAAGGCCAATAATAATGTTAATTATTATTTATTTTTTTTTAAAAAATAAAAAACAAAATGTTTTCTGTCACCAACAAAAAAAGAAGAAGCAAACGTGAAAATGAGCTGGTAAAAAAAGGGTAAGTGTTTTAAGAATGATGGTGATTGTGGTAGTTGCGATCATTGTAACTTGAAAATGGTTGCTACATGCAACTTGTTACTTTTGTCACCAACTTGTCAATCTAGTTTACTGATTAAAAAAATTTTTGTTCTATTTTTAGTTCTACCATTACAAACAAGATCGTAAGTAAATTACAGCTTTTTGAACATACAAGTCTCAATCTTTTTAAATGAAATTGCAAGTTAATTTGTTTATTTGTAATGGATATATATATTTAGAATACATTTAAAAATCTGTTGGAAACTACCCTCGATATTATTGAAGATAATAAAAATAATATTGATGTTATTTTTGAGGAAGAGCAAGAAAACATTAATATTACTCAGGATTATTTAAACTCACTTAACAATAAAATAAATAATTATAATGATGATGATGGTTCTGTTATGGTTATGGACGAAGAAATAGGTGATATATCAAATGTTAATGTGGAATTTGAAGAAATGACGCAGCATTCAGCAGAAGATTCACAACAAAGATTAATTGGGAAAAATAGAAAAGGAAAAGAAAACTCGTTGTGAAACTTATATCTATTACAATATCTATTTACGTAAAGTATTAAATAAGGTATATTATTCACTAATATCTATATATTTATTCACTATTTAATCAAAAGATTAATCGATATTTATAATTTCAAGGTTCATCCTAACATTGATGTTTCTCACAAATCCATGTTAATATTAAATGACTTCATCAATGATATGTTTGAGAAAATATCCAGTGAAGCTTCAAAACTTGCAGCCTACAATAAACGATCAACAATCACTTCACATGATATACAATATGCAATTAAGTTAATTTTACCTGGTGAGCTGGCTAGGAATGCAATATTTGAAGGAGTGAAAGCTGTTGATAGATATAACATTTGCAATTCAAGTTATATTTTATAAAAAAAAAAATTCCATGGTGCAATACTTTTAGAACATATTGGAAATGACATTAATGATATAAAATTACTATATTACATCTGTAATACATAACAATAATAATATTATTATATATTTTATTCAATTTTTATTAAATATTAATTAATCTTGCACATAATCTTTGTCTATAAGAAAAGACCATTTGATATATAATTAATTTTATTAAATATCTAGAGAAGATAATTTAGACGTCAGCACAATGGTTCTGTTGCATAATGGTAATATTAACCCCCCCCATGATTTTCTTGTTATGTTAATGTTCACTTTGTCCGGTTTTGTTGCAGCATGCCCCATATATTACATTTAATATGAAATAAATAAATAAATCTATTCATACATAATTGATACTAAATCAAAAAACTAACCATCATATTTAGTAGTATCTTGATACTGGTGTTTGTAAATTTTCATATTTACATTATGGTTTAATGCGCTATCTTTTTTTATAAGGATAACTGCAAAAATGCCTTTAATACTCAATTGATAGAAGATATCTTTAAGTTGTTCTTCATGGGTTATGTTAATTGTATTAATGAAGAATTTTGCTTTGTAAAAAGCATTCACCACTTGAAATAAAAATTTTCTAAATTATAATTAACAAATTTACAATGATTAATTATATTATGATAAATTTCAAATAAAAAAAAATAAAAAGATTTCTTACTGACTCCTCAACTTCACGAAGCAAAATTATTTGGATTTTATCAAATTGGTGTTTAAGTAATAATGATTTACCATCAGATATAGAAGTTGGTTGCGTTTGTAACAATTGTTTTCTTTTAAAAAATTTTGAAAGTGAAACTGAGAGCTCTTCAAGAAGTAAATTTTTAATTATTTGATCAGATGATGTTGAAATATTTTGTAACCATTCTCCAAAGAGCTTGAGAGACTTGGAATTGTCTTCATTGTGGTCTTCAATACAAGTGTGCAATGCTTTCACACCTCTACCTTTTTGTTGGTAATTGTGTCCCCCTTCGGATTCAAAACATAATGTGCAGATATATCGTGGATATGTTTCATTTGTTGAACCACAAAAATATTTTCGACAAAAACTGGACAAACTTTTAAACCACAACATGGTACATGAACATTTCGTTCTAAAACGCTCTTAGAATGTTGTGTACATCCATCTCCTCTACTATAATAAAATTTATCATAATTACAAAACAAACAACGTCTTTTATATATCCATGCGTCATGAGTAGGAACACTGTTTTTTAAATGTGATAAATGATTTTTATTATCAAAACTGTAGTGACTTGAGCATGTACCCAATAGAGCTGTCGCATCTGGTTGGTTCACTTTGATGGCTTTATTAACCTCATCAAAATCTAATTCCCAGATACCCAAAAGTTGACGAAGAGGACGAAATATAGTATTTTTACAACGTTGTAACTTTCCATTCACAAGATCAACAATTACACATCTATCATTATCATCAATAGTCTTTTTTTCTTCACTTAACATATGGACAGAATCTTCAAACTCGTCAATGGTTGAAGCCCACAAAGAACCCACATCAGATTGCACATCAAAATCTGATGATAACCAATCTATATCATTATCATCTTTTCTATCTAAAAATTCTTCAGAATTTTCAATAAATTTTTTTACATTGCTTAATGACTCCTCATTAAAATCAATACAATAGCTATTTTGATCAGTATTTATCAAAGAAGTTGTTGTTGATGATGTGGGTATAGAAAAATTATCTGTATAAGTGTCATCATCAAGGGTTTCATATTCTTTATCAGGATCATTGTAACCCACTTCCATACACATATATTTGTTATTGTTATTGCTATTATTATTCATTCTAAATATTTGTACAAAACATATAACATTAAATAATTAAATTATGTCTATGGATTTGTCAGTTTTATAATAAGTGAATTTAATATTAATATAATACATTAAATTTAACCAATTCCGATTCTTTCAATTCTTTGACGTTTTACTATTCTATAAAGTTCGTTCTTTTAATTGAATGTACAATAATAAGTAATCGTGAGTGTGTGAAGAAGATTTTAAAAAAAATTTACGTAGCACAAGAAATTGTATTTTGACAAAATTGAAAACATCGGCTATAGTCTCATGAACCTCTATGATCTTGCATTTTCTGAAAAAAATAACTTTACAATAATAAAATTCAAGTTATAAAACTATAGGTTTGATATAGTTTAAATAATGGATTACCTAACTAAAAGAATGGATTTTGTAGAAAATAAAGAAAAAAAAAAGTGAAAATCTTAATAAATTTAATATTTTTATTTAACATCTAATGTTATTTTATAGGTAGTACATAAAAATTAAGGACAAAATTTTAATTTTAATTTTTGGTTAAGATAAACCTAATCGCTGTCAGTGTTGCCTTTTTAAATCATTTTTTATCGTTATCGGTTCAGGTAATTCGGACATTTTCCGAACAGGCAAAACCTTTATCCATTTGTCATCATGGATAAAGGTTTTGCCTGTA
>CAUDNR010001006.1:0-11437 GCA_958430865.1 Entrophospora sp. SA101
AGTTTAGTTATATTGAAGGAGACTGCAGATGTTAAATGGGTTTGCAAGCAATGTAAACTGCATGCTAAGAGTAAAGATTATATTTTATGATATTCTATTTATTTATTTATCACTTATTCACTTTTTGTATATTTATTAATTTGTAATTTTAATTTTTTAAATTTTGATAAGTCATTTTTCTTTTGTAGAATTATTTTTTGTGTCTAAAATTATATTAATTTATCATTTTTATATATAAAATACTTTTAATTAATGGATGGGTTGTTTAAAACAATCAAAGTCTAACTAACTGTGCGTTAATGTAGCTAGATTGTAAATGATTTATTTATTTTTTAAAATGATCACCGGTTATTATTATTATTATTGTCACAAAGTTATTTCGGTAACACTGATAATTTAACAGGTATGTATGGCTGGCGATGGCTTTTGGGTTACCCTGCGATTCACAATAATTTGGTGTTTGACAATTAATTAGTTTATGAATTTATTTTTGCTGCCTCTTTCTTGTATATACCCGAATTTGTAAGCACAATCAACGGTATGGGATAACTGCATAGCTCACAAAGTTCAAAGGGTTCTTTTTATTCACTTATGGCCCTTGTTCATTTCAATCATCTACCCTTGTTTATTTTTATTGGTTTATTTAGAAACAATTTAAGCAGCATGTTACATTTACAATAATGATTTTATTACAATAACACTCACTACCGATATTTCCAATTAACCTTCAGACAATACTTGGACAATGCTTCACTGACCGTTGTTAACAGTCCTAACCTTTGCTCATTCACCAAGTAAATAAAACATGGCTTTCCACAATTATTGCTTTTTTATCAGGCACTACACTTGTTGCTTTTTACCAAAGCATTTTAAACGAAACTAGTAATAAATATTAATATACATAGAATATATGTTACCATTTTTCGGATGTTTTAAAGATTAATTTTATTTAAAATGATGATTCCATTACAGAGTTTTATTTCTTTGAAGTGTAAATTCTACTTGCATTTGATAAATCAATATATACAGTGTAAAGGACTCAAATTGAATTCCAGCACAGATGTAGATACACCAGTTGAAGTCCAACGGTCCAAGTCTTTCATGCTTAGAATTGTAAATGCAGGATCCCTCTTTGATCATATTCCAATGTGAACTACATACTAAAAAGATTTCCTTATCTCCCTCCTCTTGCGCTTTCATCCCATATGTAACAAGTTGAGAAGTGACACTTGGAAGATCTTCTGTAACTGTGAACTCTTGTTTCATTGAGTTAAGATTTTTCCAGCAAATCATTTATCAGGGAAATGACCGGTCAGAAAGGTGAAAATTCTTTTGTGCATTGTACTGTTGAGGATAATGAAAGCTGATTGTGTTGCTTATTTGGGTCACTGAAATTTAGCGGCTCAAATCTAGCCGCGGCTACGGCTAATCGATTATAAAATGATCTGCGAATTAAGTCACTATATATAGTTGGTTCGGTCTAAAGACTTCCTAAATTTTGGGCAAATTTTAAAAGTATAGAAGTCACTTTCTGTCCTACCTTTTAAAAAAATAGCTCTATTAGTTGATAGAATATGTCTTTAGTTTTAATGTAATAGAGAGATTTTCTCAAAAAAATTATTTGTTGTAGAGTTCTATTCTTTTTTAAAACATGTACTTTACTATGCTCGCGAGGAATTTGTCCACTATGATCATTTCTAAATTTAAGGATGTTACCAAATTTAGACTAGGCTTGACTATCTTATCTAATTTTGACAGTAAGAAAACTAAAATCACGTGAAGTCCTATTTTTTGCTATTTTGAAATTTGGCCGTATGGCGCAGCAATAGGAGGTCTAGCCAACCATATTACAGATAATAATAATAATAATAATAAATCAACCTATTTGTTTAAAAAAAGGTATAATATTATTAAAACAAAAAGAAAATATGAAAAGTCCAGGCAAAGATTTTTGGTTAAATATGAATACAGAATGCTCTGACGAGTCTGATGATGATGAGGACTACATTCCAAACGGCGATGTAATAGAAGAACGCGAAGATACTAGTGCAGATTCTTCTTCTATGGAAGTCGATGAAGAAGTTGGAGGAGAAGAGGAGCAACGAGAAGAGAATAATGGTCAATTATAATAAATATCTTTATACATTTCATTTAAATTCCTAACAACGTGTAATCTACATATATATAGAAGGAAGTAGTTCTCGATCACCGACGTCAAATAGACGCGCATTAAGGTCCAGAAATGGCAATGGGGTTATCGTCAATGGTCACATCAATAATAATCCTAATCATAGCAATGGCAGTGTCACCAATAACATAACAAGTCGTTACAATGTAAAAAAATATTATATTTACATTTATATATATATATAATGATTTGAGTTATTTTATTTTATTTTTTAGTTTTTAACTCAAAGTCCAATGATAGGAGGAGGTCCTTTCAACAATTCAGCTCCAAGTAAAGATTTTTTTCTTTTTCTCTAAATTTTGTAAGATGAACGAGTACTAAACTAATTTTTTTGCCCACAAAAGATCATCAACTTAAGAAATTAGATGTTCCATTTCAAATATTTTCAGAATCTTTTAATCGTTATCATGATGGTAAAAAACAAATTCTTCATTATTAATTATTATGTAAAATTAATTAACATGCATATAATAATTATAATTAAATCTTAGATCAAGAAAGAGAATTACAATCATTGGTTAGATTGGAAAGGCATGCAACAAAGAAATGTCATGAAGTGGACTGTGAATTAGATAAATCAAGAAGAGAAATAGATGCCAAAAAAAATAATCTAAAGCTAATAAATGATCAAAACAAATTGATTCGAGAACAAATTGAGAATATTCATGAAGTGGACTGTGAATTAGATAAATCAAGAAGAGAAATAGATGCCAAAAAAAATAATCTAAAGCTAATAAATGATCAAAACAAATTGATTCGAGAACAAATTGAGAATATTCATCATTTGATTATTCCAATTTGTCAACAAGTTTCTGATGAATTAGATGATTTAACTATTGGACCTTTTCTTGCAAAGTTTGTAAAAAATTAACCTTGGTCCTTCCATGATAAATATATAAATCTTCTTGTTATTGTTGTTTTAGTTTTTATTCATTATATATCATATATTTATAAAATATCCATTATTAAGAAATGCATTATTTCACAAAAAATAAAAATAAAATATTTAAAATTAATTTTTCTTTACTATTCTATATATATTCTTTTATCAAATGAACTGTTTGTTTTATTTTTATTTCTAAAATTTAAATAATTTCCATATGAACATTCATAATCAAATAGTGATAATAATAAGTTTCATGATTAATACTGTTACATAGTTTTAAATCATGAATTCTTTGCATGTTTAATTAATATATCTTCGGCTCTCCTTAGAATTATCAATATTTTCATCAATCTTGAAAATAGAACTTTTATTTGTTTAAATCTCTTAATGATTTATTTCAATACTTCAACAAACTGGGTTGTGTCCATCCACAACTAATTCAGCAGTTTCTTTAACTCTCATTTAGTCACAGTGCGTGACATTTATCCTCAAAAACAGATCTAGCAATCATTATTAATAATGTAATGTGAGTAATATGTTTTATTAATCTAATTAGAAAGTAAGAACTTCACTTTTAAATTTAATAAATTTCCTATTCCTCTTGGATCTTATTCAATTATGAATTTTGGTTCTGAATATCCTTTCCAAATCTTTAGTTTGACTTGTTCCCCATTTGAATAATGTAGTTCAAAACATTTATTTCATATAATTCCAATTATCATTTTCTAATAAAGACATTAGCATAGATTTTTCAATATCTGTGATATTTCCATTTTTACCATTAGGTTTTTTTAAAAAAATTTCCGAATTACTGCAAAACAATACATCACAATTAGTTTGAATTAATGTATATGATTGTTATTTTATAAAGATGAATTATATTTTGATGAATCCATTCTGTTTTTTCATCAGTATTTAAATTATCTACATTAACAACTCCGTTGTAAAGATATCTTTAAAATAAACAAGTAATAAATAAATTGTTATGATAGTTCAATAAATCAAATCTTATAATAACATGACTTCAAATGCTTTTATATTTCCTTTTTCAAATAAAATAATACTACCATCATCAGATCTTTTAATTCAATTATTTGATAAAGCTGTTTTAAAATATAAGGATCTTGCTTTTTAAAATGTTGGAATGAATTTTAAAAATTTTTAACATTCTCCTTCATCCAATCCAACTCTAAATTTTGCATCATAAAAATTCGATTGTTCAAGTTTACTAATATATCTTGATGATAAGTTGTATTCAATAGAAGTTATAAGGTTGTTAGATAATATTTTCTAATGATGAAAAACTATTGAACATTTTGTCCCTTTCATTTAAATAAAAACCAACTTGATGATCGCTGATAGATACCAAAAAAATCTCTCATTATTATTAAAGAATTAATTGAAACTTAGTACGATGGATCGATAATCTAATTAATGAACTAGTTGGCAAATTAAACAAGCTCTTGAATGACTTTAGGAGGGAATAGAATAAAAGAAATTAGTCGTTAAAATTAAATGATAAATTAAATAGTAGATGCAATGGTTTTTAAAGGAAAAAAGTTGAAAACTTTAATTAAATGTAAAAAAAAATAAAGATATTTTTATATATATAAAGACTTACTAAGGAACATCTGTCGAAAGCATGACAAAAATATCAATTAACAGAAGGGTTGTTTGATCAAAATTATTTTGGAAGCATAATAAATATCATCCAGAGGCAGTTTATTAATTGAACCAATTATATTTCTTTTACAACCCAAAATTTTTTGAGGCGTTTGCAAATTCTTTACAAGTGAGATTATTACCACTATTATTATTGTTATTATTATAAATATCAAATATCTTAATAATTCTCCAGAATCAATAAAATTATCCCAAGACTGCTCGCTCGATTTTTAATATTAAATATATATTTTGTGATTAACAAGTATTGTGCAACATGGTCTATTATTTTTAGACATCTCCAATAAAATAAAAAATGAGTATTTATAATTATAAACCTCGAGATTTATTAATTGAAGATGACATAATATACTGTCGACCACACCATCTTGAAACATGTTCAACTTGTGATTTAAATCTAGCTCCGTTAAACTCGCTTCATAAATCATTATTGGCAATAAAAGGCAATATACCACCTCCAAATGCTGTGGATCAGTATGTTTCCAAACAAATAACAGGTTTAAAAGATGAAGGCAACAAGCTTTATAATGCACAAAGCTATAATGATGCAATAAAATATTATACTACAGCTATAGAACTGGCTTTCCAGCGACCGTTTTGGGAACCACATGAAATTGCAGAACAAGATTTGGCAATTTGTTTGAGTAATCGAGCAGCAGCTTATATAGGATTGGAGGATTGGGTTAGTGCATATGTGGATGCAGAATTTTCTAATAGGATAAAAGAAAATTACCCAAAAGGATATTTTAGAAAAGGTAAAGCTTTGATGGGAATGAAAAAATATCAGGAGGCAATCAAAAGTTTTGAAATTGGGTTGGGACTTGATCTGAAGAATAAAGAGATGAAAAGTGCACTTGAAGAGGCAACCGAATTATTAAAGAAAAACTATGATGAATAAAATAAAAAAAACATCTTTAAATTAGCTTTAAAAAAAAAAATTTATGTATTTTTTATTTTTTTAGTTATTGCTTTATATATATATTTATTTTTTTTTCATGAATGTCAAAATCACGAGTTTTGAATTTACAAACGTATTCAACTAATTTGATAGGCAAAGTCAGACCTATGAATCATGAACCGAGAAAACTAAAACTAGTTATGAAGGAGGAAAATGGCACGGGACAAAGTGTTTGTTTGAACTGGTTTATGTGCCTAAAATTCTGTGCAAGTGTAAGAGTGCATAGGATCACTATCATCTACAGATTTTTTTTATCAAAGAATTTGCCTTCCAAATTTTTTTTGCTTCTAATAAATTGGATGAATGACGTATATGTCTGCTGATCTCGAATTTAAAATTTAAAATTAAAATTTTTTGTTTGCGTTTAGAATCAGCAACATGTCCTTTGATATATTTTGGGAAAAGTTAGACAGTGAGGTTGCAAATAAGGTTCAAACTATATTAAACAATCATTTTCGTAATAATACTATTAATAACAAACCTTCGTTTATAGGAGACATAGAAATTTCAGATCTTGATTTTGGTACAATACCACCACTAATAGAAGTTATAGATATAACCGATCCTTTCCCGGAATTTTATTTATCTGATAGCGCAACAACAGTTGAAGTTGAGAGTGGTACTGACAGCGTAGAATCACAATCGTTAAGTGATGGAACAGCTGTTAATAATAATAATAATGTAGCAGGTGGTGGCGATGGTGATAGTAGTAGTGGCAAGAATGGTGGTGGAAACAAAAATAAACTATGTAATGATAACACTAATATTAATATTAATAGTAATAGTAATAGCAATAGTAGTAATAATAATAGTAGTAATAGCAGTAATAATAATAATAATAATATGACAGCTCCAATGCAAATAATTTTAGATAGAACTCAAGAATATATTTATTACGAACAACAAGAACATCAAAAGCAACAAAATCGAAATAAACAATCATTTCTTCAATATAGCAATAATGATAATGATAATTATAATGATAATGATAATAGTAATAGTAATAATCATTATTATCATCATCGTTACAAAGATGAAGATACTGAATATATTGTAGAATATGTAGAAGAAAAAGAACATTTACATTTTGTTAGAACACCTGAAGAACAATTACTGGAAGAAGAGGAAGAAGAAATTGTAGAAGAACAAGATCACGAGGAAGGACATGAAGAGGAGGTGTCAATTCTACAAGATACAACGGATACACAAATACATGTTGCGATATCATATAAAGGAGATATGAAAATGACAATTACAACAGAATTGTTTATGAATTATCCTAGTATGAGATTTATGAGTTTACCGATTAGATTGAATGTCACTGGATTTGAGTTTTCTGGTAATTTTTCTATTTTCTCTATAATTATTATTATTATCACCAATTTAATTTTTAATTTGTTATCATCACTTAAAAAAATCCAATATATAATATTATAGCTACAGCAGTGGTGGCATTTTTTAAAAACAGAGTTAATTTTTGTTTCTTGGAATCAAAAAATCCTGAAGAAAGGTTAGATAATTTAATAATCTAATAATAATTATTAATATTATAAATATCTAATAAAACTTGCCAACTTATTGCTTACATTATACATATTCTTATATATATAAAGCCCATTGAAGGATGTTCACATTGAATCTGAAATTGGAGATAAAGAGAAACAAGGTAAAGTATGATCAATTATGGTTAATTTTTAAATACATTATAAAAAATTTACATGTATAAAGTATTTCAAAACAATGGTTATTAAATATAAATTTATTTTTTTAGTTTTAAAAAATGTTGGAAAATTGGAAAAATTTATTGTCAATCAATTAAGAAAATTAATCGAAGAAGATTTTGTTTTTCCAAGCTATCATTCAATAGATTTACAACCTACACAATAATACCCCTTTTAGTATAAGATAGCCGCCGACCAAAATAAAAAACGAACCGGTTGGTGTAATTGAAGTAGGTGTAATAGTAAACAATGGTTCAATTTTAAAAAAATTCATTCATTTTATTTCAAAATTTTTTTGAACAAAAATCCATAAATAAAAATGAAATGTAAAAATTGTCAAGTTGACAAATTATCTCGTGAATTTCCAGCCGACGTTATCAGTAATAAGTGTCAACACGTTCCTAGTTTTTGTTTAAAATGTATAACAAATTATTTGAATGGTCGAAATTCAAGACAATGTCCTGAATGTAAAACTTCTTTAAATCAAAAAGAAATTGAAAATGTAAGATTTTCATGGGACCAAGCTTCATTCAAGATTGATATTAACAGTATAAATGTTATTGATGATAATAAAAAACTACCAAGTACTTCTTTCGTTAATAGAACAAACCTCGTTGGAAACTTTTATGTTGTAATGTTAGATGGTCATAAGATCCAATTAAGGTTAGAAAAGATCAAAACTATCCTCGCTCTTAAACAAGCGATAAATTCAGAAATTAAAATAGAAGTCACTAAACAAAAATTAATTTATAATGAAGTCGAATTAGAGGTGGCGTTATATAAATAATATAACTGATGTATATTATATTTATATTATAATAATAATATATAATTTATTTATTTAATAGGATTATCATAAAAACCATTTCGAAAAGAAATTGTCAGATTATCAAATTGTAGAAGGGAGTCATATACAATTAATCGTGTTACTTTACTCGATCTCAAAAAATCAATCACTTAATAATTTAACATTTGATTTATTTTGGGGATTTCCTGGAGGATTGTGTGATTTTTTGGATGGTACTTGTATGTTGTATAATGATAGAACATTTAATAGAAAATTCGATTATGCTTCAAGAATACACATTGACCTAAAAGATATATCACATTCTGGTGATGTGATGGACGCTCAAAATAAAAGAGGTAAATGGTTTTTAAAAAAAAAAGAAATTTGTTTATTAATATTAATAATTAATTAATTAATTAATTTATACATGTAATGTATAAATAATAAGGTCATCATCGTATAACGGTCAATTTGTCTAGTTTACCATTAAATGTAACAAAATTATATTTTATATTGTCATCATGGAGGTCACCTAATATTGGGAGTTTTCCCAATCCAAGTTTTAGATTATATGATCCAGATAAACCTAATGAACAGCTATGTAGATATAATATACGAATGGCGGCATCTTCGCAAGCTGTAATAATGTGTGTTGTTTCTAAAAACAAAATTGATGGTATTTGGAATATATATGAAATTGGTAGATTATCTTCTGGTAATGCTAATAATTATGTTCCAATTCAAGCAACCATAAGCACACTAACCAACTATTTTTAATTTATTTATTTAATAATAAATTGATGATGTATAAACACTATTCTAAATATTATTGTTGATTTAAAAATATATACTTTTAACAAGTTGGGTTAGATTGTGTGAAAATATCTGGTCGTCTACTTTAATTTCCTGTCATGTAAGTTGTAATGAAATGAATATTTCTGAAGGCATTAACATCTCTATTCCAGGCTGTCACAATTTTTCATTTGAGCACAGAATGCAGAGGACTGTCACAGTTCTATAATCTTCATTTGCCCATAAGAATCATAAACACTTGAATTATATTGTTAGAGTAAGGACCAATATACCACGTCGGCCTGGCAAAAACTTAATTATTGTAATTACATCATAAGAAGAGAATAATTTAATATTCGAATTTGAATTATAATCTATTGATAAAAATACCCTTATTGAAATGCCAATCACTAGTGTAAATATGGGTTCCCCGAAGTGAACTTGCACTTTAACTTTTTCCAAAGTAAGAAATATTGATTTGAATACAACTAACTTCATAAGATTCTCCTATATTTCCGCCAAGAGTTTGTGGGTAATACTTTCCAGTTTATTAATAATAGAAAAAAACAAGATATTGGCTTATTCTTAAAATGCATTTCTGCAGTAAACCAAGTTTAAAATATTTAAATTTACATTCTTTTCAGCTTTATTTAAAAGTAGAAGCTGATTTTGGTTCTGATTTGATTTGAATAACAGATTTTAAGTCATCTTCATTTTCAATTCTCGTTTCAATTGAATCTTGATTCAAATTAGTTGATAATAATAATTGATTAGTATAAATTTATCATGTTTGCATAATCCAATAAATATATTTATTCTTGCCAATTTGACTTTCTATTCAAAGATATGGTAGCTTGTTGTGTTTGATAATTTTGACAGTATCATTAATATCTGCAATGTTTGAATCAAGTTCTTCGTATTATCAAATTGTGATTTCAATTGAGCTAAGATGGTATGATCTTTTCAATATTAGGTTTCATGCCAACATTTTGATAAATTGCTTTTGATACATTTTCTTAATAACCAACCATCAATAAGTTGCTTTTCAACTACTTAAACGATGCTTCATGAGAAAACTGTGGACCAGATCAGTGAGTCGGCATATAATTTAATTTTGGTTCTGAATTGTTATCAGTTAACCGATCAAAATGCCATAAATTGGCTAAAAACATAGTAATAGAGTGTTGATAAAAAAGACCCGACGTGTGAAAATCCACGAGCGATTCGGCTATTGTGAAAAACTTGCCTTCTGTATTATGATGTCAGTTTATGGTATACTTGTGCATTGGTTTCTGCAATTTTTGGATGTTTGTTCATTTATAACTAGAGATGTACCATTCATAGTAACCCTGATTTTTTTCGCGTATAGTTAGTGTGTATATTTTTTAGAAATATTTATCAATAAATAAATGTCTAAAAAACATACTAAAATTTTTAAAGCTAATTCCAACATTTTATACCTAAAACCTTATTGCGTAACACACTACATAACTCTTTATAACTCTAAAGCAAGCGCGCGCGCGCGTGTAGGAACCTGCTGCACGAATGAAACCACAAATATCGGATGATAATAGTAAGTTGTTGACGATGGTAAAGATAAATGAATTTCTGCACAACAAGCAATTTATTGATCCGGAAGTAAAACTTTTAATGAAATCTTGAGGTTTTGTGAGTAGTTTAAGTGGTAACTCTAGTAAGAACAATTAAACTGAAAATTTTAAATGTTTATTATGTTTGCTATAACAGACGAGACATTTAGAATAATCCATTGTTCAGAAATTATAGTGCAAGCAAGACATAAATGAAGATACATTCATGACAGAATAATAGTACCACTTATTTGGGCAGCATTAAAAACTTGCCATTTGAGAATTACAACGTAAATTAATTATTATAGATACTTATCGCAACTTTTGATGGTAGTTGCGACGCCTGTTTTCAACCATCTTTGCAACCACTTTGTTCGAACATTATATTTTCATTGCTGTAATTTGCTTTCAAATCATAAAATGAAATGAAGTTTTGTGCAGAAAAAGAGAGCAAAGCAAGCTTCGGCGCAAAAATCAGAACAGCAACAATATTGGACTTTATGATGATCCTTACGGTTGATGATGTAGAATATGAACTTGTATTCCTGGAATCTTCACGCCTCATTGGTAGTACTAGTCCTGAAAAGATTCGTGATGGCAATTTTAAGCTCTTGCGTGTGGTAAATGATGGAATGCCTGAAATGCAAGCCAAAAAAGGATCAGTTTGCATAATAGCTATTCAAGTTCAGGTAAATTTCCATGTGTGACTATCTATATATAGTGCAGGACACCTAGTCCCACAACTTTTTATTGGTATTGTATATCCTTTAGTATACCAGAAATGGAAATGTAACACCAAAAAAACAAAACATGATTTTGAAGCTAAGACCTTT
>CAUDNR010001008.1:2630-21190 GCA_958430865.1 Entrophospora sp. SA101
AAAAAAGTAAGAATAAATAGTTATTCAATATAAATTTTAAATTTTATAAATAGTTATTCAAATTTTAAAATTTTTTTCATTAAAAAATTTTTTTGGTGATGATCAACAAATGTGCGCATTTTTTATCTAACACACGCGCCCGCACACAATTTCACACACTGGGTGGGGGAGTAAGCACTACTATTAAAATGATATTAGCTAATATATGTCAGTACCCTTAATTGTTTCTATGCAAAATTTCGACCAATGAGAAAATAGTGGACACATGACTTGGAATTAAAAAAATTTTTTTATGGACAATGAATTAAAAAATGACAAAGAAAATTATTTTTTATTTTAATTGAACTAATAATAGAAAAATGCATAAAAATATAAGTTAAAAAAATTGTCAGAGCACTTGCATGGGAGGAAATGCTTGGACCTGTTGTATGTGAAATTGAAATATTATGGAATGGGGTGAAATTCTGATTGGCTAATTTGAATTTCACATATGTAAATTTGAATTTCACATATTCACATAATTTCATTTTCACATACAACAGACCCAAAGCCATTTTTAAGTATTACCTATTCTTTGGGCACTGACAAAAATCTAACCTTCACTATTACTACTGCTATTCTTTTTATTATTATTGATAATATTATTATTACTAATATTTATATTTTTGTTGTTTTTATTATCTTCTTCATCTTCCCTCTCCACCACTTTCTTCTTCTCTTTCTCAACCCACTTCTGAATTGCTTCTATTGTTTTCCTTTTAGGATTTGTTTTCTGTTGGTAAAATTTTTTTATTGTGGAAGCAACAACACCTTTTTCCTCTGCAAGTATTCACGAATTTCAATGATCATTTTACTGAATGAAAAATTTGGATTTAGTTCTGTCTTTTTGTCAAATAATTGTTTGAAACCCTTCCATAAATTTTCTATTTCTTTTTATCACTAGTAGGTTTGTTTGTTTTATGTCTCTTTCTTGGTTCTATTCTATTGATTTGATCAATTTTTTGATTTATAATAGAGAACTAATTTTGATAAGTTTTATAGTGAAACAAGAAACCAAGAAAAAGTCCAATTAACAATCTGCAAAAAAAATTCACTATTGAAAGTGTGCATGTTTAAAATTTTATTATGAATGAAAATATTGTGTAAATATTTATTGATTATTTGATTGTTTTTAAACTAAAATAAAATTGTGTTAATGATTATTATTTAATTTTTTTTTATCTGAAAATAAATGGACTGGTGATACTTTTATAACATTCCAATACAAAGCAGGATTATTTATTTTGTTTCAATATCAATGAGAAAAAACAAAAATTTATATTCTTGAATGTAAAATTTGATCAAACTTTTTTTTTTAATGATAAGCAATGCAATATTATAATCTTCTTTGTATATAGTAAAAAATATAAATCAATATTGCAACAATGAATTATTTTCCTTCTAAGAATTTCTGCTTTTTGTTAGATGATAGCATACCTTCACTCTGCTTTTTTTTTAACATTTTATGATTTTTCTTTCTTCTTGGTAAATTTAATAAGTAATCCTTTCTTTTCTTAGATAAGCTTCAAGTGTCTGAGTATCATTTATTTTGAAAATATAGGGTGCAATTTTTTCACCTTGTTCCTTTTTTAAAATACTTCTAATGGTGCTGTAATTCTTGGGTTCCATAGTAGACCTAATGTAAATTAATTTCATATTACTATATAGGGGATAGTTCTATATATCACTTAAGATAACAAATGGGATATTAATTATGATCACATTAAAAATGACTAAATTTTGATCCCTGAAATATTTGGTAATACCAATGTTCACTTTGTCTGTCTGGTTTTGTTGCAGCATGCCCCATATATAGTGATAGCAAAAAAAAAACAAAAGTTCAAAAATAATATTATTTATATAAAATATTTATAAAACATTTTCTAAAAACACTTCAAATACTCTGCTTATTACAATTAATTTTTTTATTTTAAAAATTTAATATAAATATTTTCATCAGAGAATAAATTCAATTCCATGACTTTATTTTTGTTTCTTAGCACTCTTAGCATGACGACGGCCAGTCTTCTTTTTATGGACTTTATTAGGCTTTTGTGATTCATAGATGGCTGACATACGAGCCAAAGCTTCCTATTATTTAAAAATTAAATGAATGAATGAATGAATAAATGAATAAACAATTTTCCCAAACATTCAAAATTGTAAAAAAAAAAAGTGTTTAACCTTTCGTAAATCAGGTCTATATCCAGCACGAGTTAAAGAGTTAGCTATACTTTTAGCTGATTTACGAATTCCTTTGGACAAAACGACTTTACGAGTGTTTTTTGCAGGTTTGTAAGATACACCTTTAGTTTTTGTAGTAACAACAACACCTCTACCCTTTGGTTCAGGACTTATACCAATTGACTTTATAAATTTTTTTTAAAAAACAGAATTAGTTAATAATATGAATATAATTGTCGATTTGAACAAACTATAATTTTAAAAATTTAAAAATTTAAAAAAACCTTCTTATTGGCAAGACCAGAATGCTTGAAGGAATTCGAATTGGTCAAATTATTTGGTTCAGAAGAGAATTGTACACCATTGTGTTTTATCAAAAAAGAATTATTATTCTTGACAAGAAGCCTATTAAATTATTATTTAACAGATTAAAAAAAAGCACATTTAAAAATAAATAAATATATATTTACTCATGTATGATCTTTTAAATACCAAATTAAATCAGTCGACATTTTTTTTTTCTTTTGATTTCTAAATTTAATTAAATGTTAATTGGATTTTTACAAACATAAAGAGCAATATTCATTATACATACATGCAATATTTCAAACAACCGATTTCCAAAAAATTTTTAGAAGATGGTTGAATATAATTGGGCTTTATATATATGGACCTCTGTGTCACATGAGCGTGAAAACTTCGCGTAGTCTTTTCAAAAATCTGATTTAAAAACAAATCGTAAAATTATTATTTATAAATAGATATGGATAAAGAAAACATTGTTACGTTGTTGACACCAAAAAAGATTGCTTCTATGAAACGAAACGAGCTCGAAATTATTTGCAAACAGCTCGGTTTGAATAGTAGTCAAAAGGTAAAAAAAAAAAAAAAAATCTTTAGTATTGAACATCCAACTCACTCAAATATGTCCATTAAACATAAATTATCATTTATATTATTATATATATAGAATTCTGTTTTACAAATAAATTTAGCAAAATATGCATTGAAGGAGTTGAGTGGTTGCGAAAACGATGATATATCAACAGACATAAAATGTTTCCGACAACAATAACATCCATCACGAATCACAAATAGATACGATGTCAGATGACGGGTATTTTGATGAAATACGAAAAAGATTTTTACCAAGTCTGGTGAATATATTAAAACAATTCAATCATCAATCATTGTTATATATAATTTGACATTTGTTAATTGAAACTTACTTTATTAAATCAACTTAAGAAAGATCATGAAAAAGAACAACTTGATATAGACAGTTTGGAAATAGGCAAATATTATTATTATTTGCTATCATCGTTATCATCGTTGTCATCATTATATTAAAATTTCATTTATCATAATAATAATTTATTTAATATTCAAAAGAATCTCCAAAAGCCACTACTTTGGAAAATATTAACAATAAATCTAGGCAAATTTTTTTAAAGAAATTTGGAAGGGGAAAAAATCTCATTAGGACCAGACCTTCACGAATTCCTAGACTTTGCCAATCAACAAATATGCAATCCATCACAACAAAAAATGTTATCTCTAAATTACAGGAAATGGGAAGATTAATTGGGTTGAAACGAAAACATATGGAAACTAATGTTGTTGTTAAATCATCCACGTCATCAAATCATAAAAAGATTAATAATAATAATAGTAAAAATAAAAATATTATCAAAAAAAAACATATTCCAAGGAGAATTTATATTAATCAAGAAGAAAAAAGAAGGCGTGAAAGAAAAGAGCTCTTGAAACGAAAGCAAGCAGCAAGGAATGGTTAGTAAATTATATGATATTCGAAAATAATATTTAATATACAAGATAAATCATAATATATTGCTGTTATTATTGCATTCAGTCGCGCAGCCAGTTTTGCAAAGAAAAAATCTTAAAAGAAGATAAATTATGTGATTTACAATAAACGGCAGCATGTCAGATTTATCATTCACTATCTAATATATTTTCAGTAATGTAACAAAGCATGATAAATAAATTAAAAATATTTTTTTATTTACAGTTGAAGAATTCTATATATATATATATATATATATATATATATCTACTTTTATATACATCTATCTATGTTTATATATTATATTATATAGCTTTTTGTGTAATTATTTATAATTGATTGGTGGATTGATTGACTTATAGAAAGAGAGAGAGAACATAACGTAGAATGTCTAATCAATTAAATTAAATTATAAAATAGTTTTAAGCTTAAAGAACTTTTTATGAATAAAAAATACTCTATTGAACAATTTCTAAAGCTTTTTTTGAAAATAGATAATTATTATACTGCAACTATTACTTGTATATATACGGTGTAAATACTTTTTTCAACTGTTTCAATTCAGAATTGTAACTAAGACTAATGTGTCCATTTATTTTAATATCCAAGAATTAATTCAAAATATCTTTCCTCTTTTATAATGATTTATTACAAAAATTAAAAAAATTTTTCTTAATAAAAACCTTTTTTAAGCTTGTTGATATAATGATTAAGATGCTGATACTGATGTTGATGCTGGTACTGATTTTGATGTTGATGCTGATGCTAGTACTGGTGTTGGTGATGATGATGATGGAGAAGCAGATGATGGTGGCGATGACGATGGTGGCGATGATGATGATGACGACGACGACAATGCAACGATTTCTTTTGGAGGACGAAAATAGCTAAATTATTATAATAATAATAAACGTTATACAAATTCTTCAATTTCCAATTTAAAATATAATCGTAATGAAACAATGACAATAATAATAGTTACTCTTGGTTTAATGTTCCATCAGAATAGACGATATTTTTTGTAATTTCCAAATCAGGTCTTATACTAAATTTTAGTCTCATTTGTTTAACCCACTCTTGTTTACCTTTTACTTCGTTACTATTATCAGTTGTTTCTATTATTGATTCTGTTATTGCTGAAGAAGAAGATGTAGAGAACATTGATGATAATAGGAACAATGTGGTGGGTGAATTAAATTTTTTTTTTTTAAAACACGAAAAAAATATATTTATTAATATTGGTAGTAGTACAATTAATTGATCATTATGAACCCCAAAATCAAATGTTCGCTTTGCCCCATTTAACATGGTTGATTATTTCATTATTCATTCGTTAGAAGAAGAAGGAAAAAATGACACCTAAATTAGATCCAAAAGCTGCCATTCAAAGTAAATTAATTATTGAAATATTATACAAACCGATAGAATTAACCTGATTTGGAATGATCTTATATAGATATAAGCAATTTGTACGAAATAATATTTAATCATCCAAAAGAATCAGTTGATAAAGAAATAAAATCATTCGTTAAAGAATTTGAAGTAAGTTTTAGTTTTTTAAATTTTTTTTGTTTCGATAACAAAAAATATAATTGTAAAATAAATAAAAATTAACTCGCTTTAAGGCTACGAGAAACAATCGTGAATCAGAAAACCTTGCAAAATGTGTTAAATTTATCCAAGATTCACCTAACAGATTAATAGATGGAAAAGAACATATGGAAAAGAATATTAATGATGTGAATGAAAAGTGTAAGTTATATTGAAAACTATTTATATGATTTGATTATTACTAATAATATCGATATTCTTTTGAATAATAATATAATTGAAAAGTGAAAAAGTCAAAATCAGAATTTGAATCATTATTAAATGAATTAAACGAATTAAAACAGGTTTTTTTTTCACTATATAATAAATAATAATTTTTTTCATGATAATGATGCTGATGATGATGATTAATAGTAAAAAAAAAACTGGTCAATTAGCAAGATAAACCAGATCACTATTCAACGGAACGTGAAAAGTTTTTGAAAGAGTTGGATAAAAAACGGAAAGATTTTGAGATAGAGATGAATGGTAGGGAACAAGAATTGATAAAAGAGTATCGATTAAAGATGGAAGAGGGATTAAGAGGTGCCCCAGAAACTACATAGCAAAATAATAATATCTCGTAATGTATATATTTAAATCTATATTATTATTATTTGTACATTTTATTATTTATATTATTTATATTGTTAAAAAAAGTTTTTTTTCAATTATTCTTAGTTAATTATATAAATTATAAATTATAAATAATAAAAAATTTTATTGAGTATAATAAAGTTATAATGAAATGATAATAATAAAAAGAAGGTTATTATTATTATTATTATTATTTATTTTATTTTGTTTAAATTAAAAGATTTTTTAATCCCATCCTGTACTGGTTTCTTCTTGAGCAGTTTCATTTGCCCAATCTCCGCTTGGTGCTTCAGGGTCCCAACCTCCTGCACCTGTAGTATTAGCTTCTACTGACCAATCACCACCACTAGTTTCAGTGACGATGGTTGTGGTAGTTGTAGTAGTAACAACAGGAGTCTCAGTTTGAGCGGTTGTTTCGATAACAGTAGTAGTTGATTCAAGAATATCACCCCAACTTCCTCCTCCACTTGTATCTGGTACATCCCAATTTGATGCTCCAGCATTGGCTGTAGCTGCGGCAACGATTTCAGGATTAACTCCACCAATAGATGTTGTACCAGACGCATCCCAGCCACTTTGAGCATCGTGTTGATTCCAGTTAGTCTCATTTTCATATGTCTCATAAGTAACTTTTTCTGCGGCAACTACTTCAGCTTCCTTTTCAACTTCCTCAGGATCACGATAAAAGAACATATCAACCATTACACCCCATGATTCTTCGCGAGAAATGGTACCACGAAGACGAAGAACTTCACGAGCCAATAACCAGTATATTAAACCGATAGCATGTTTACCCTTATTGTTGGTTGGAATTGCGACATCTACAAATTTAAGAGGAGAATCTGTGTCACACAATGCAATCACCGGGATGTTGACATATGAGGCTTCTTTGATAGCTTGATGATCACTACGTGGATCAGTTACTATGATTAATCTGGGTTCCTTGAAAGAGCGAGTGATATAATTTGTAAATGTGCCTGGAGTAAATCTACCGGCTATAGGTTGAGCTTGTGTATAAGATGCAAATTTTAATACTGCTCTTTGACCATATGGACGAGCTGAAATAACACAAACATCGGCAGGATTTTCTATGGTCGCAATGATACGGGCTGCGAAAATCAACTTTTCCCATGTTTTACCAATATTAATGACATGAACACCTATTTTTTTAAAAAAAAAAAATTTTTTTTAAAAATTTGATAATCATTTATATGTTTTGTATATATTATATTTATATATTTATATATTATATATATTATATATAAATATCCATCTATATGTTACCATCTGGACGTCGTTTAAAGACATAAGGAGTCATTTGAACATTTAAATTTTTAGCTCCGATATAAGTTTGAGCTGCTAGGAGAAGACTAATATCCTCCTCTTTAGCTAAACATATTTTTTTGTTAAAAAATCAATTAGTTAATATTAATTTATATAATCTGATTTTAAAAATTCATCAAAAAAATTTTATAAAAATAGATTTTAAAAAACTAATTGATTGATTAATTGATCAATTAATTACCATTTAATATAGCTGGAAATCTATCCATGACTTTTATTTTTATTAAAAAAAAAAATATCTAACAATGGGAAAAGGTTTTAAAATTAAAAAAAAAAATTTTTTCCTTCTTTTTTTGATTGATAATTTTTTCAAAAAAAAATTTTTTTTGATCATCAACATTTAAATATCACATGGTTTTTAAAAATTCTAATTACACATTTAGCAACAACATGAATCTTTTGTTGAAATAATTAAATAGTAAAAATAATAAATTAAAAATGTCATCAGTTTCAGAAACATCCAAAGTAACAACAGAAACAAATGAGAATGAATTAAGTGCAGAAGAAAGATCAGTGTTAATAAAGTAATTTTATTATCAATCAATTTCGAATAATGTAATATTCTTTTAACTTTATTTCTTTTAAAAAAATCATTATTCTTCTTTAGGGAAGTGATTGAATTGCAAGAAGGATTGAAAGGTTTTCAATTATTTTTTAATTAAAAATATATTTTTTCCTTTATAAACAAGAACTAACCAGCTAAAAAATCAATCGATAACTTTAATTAGCATTAATTCAAAAAGTAGAAGCAGTTAAAGATGATCATAATCAAATACAATCAGGGAATCAAATACTACAAACTTATATAAACAACTTAATGGCTTCAAATGTTTTATCAAGTTCTGTCAATATAAATACTATCAATGCTAATAATAATAATAATAATAGTAATAATAATAATAATAATAATAATAATAATAATAATAATAATAATAATAATAGTAACAGAAATAATAGTAATGGGAGTGGAAGCAATTTATATAGTTGATTATAATAATATGTTAACAACAATCAATCGAACAAGATGAGAAAAAATCATGAACGTTTAGAAAAAATCTCCACATATTCAAGGTAATTTGGTAATGTATTAATTAAATAATTATATACATATAATTTTATTTTTAAAAAATAATCAATCTATTACTTTAAATATTGAATGAATCTATTTAGGAGGGGAAATAAAAAATTTTATATTTTTTTTCACAGTTGGACACAATTAAATGATGATGATGATGACTGTGATTTTTAAAATTTACTTTCTAATTATATATAATAGCTTATAGAAAAAAAGAAATTTTATTGATGTGTATGTGTCAAAAAAATGATTAAAATAATAATAAATATTTTTTTTTAGAACATTAATGCATCAAGACCTCCTTCAGCAGCTTGTTCCTATATATTTCGAAAAGTAAAAAGTAAAAAAATATAAGCGATGAATTACTCTAAACAAAAAAAAACCGTTATGTTAAATATTTTTTTCTTGCATACCTTAACAAACATTTCAAAATATGAGTATATAATAGTGGTTGCCAACAGTATTCCTGTGCCTGAACCAAGTGCACCTTTAATGTCATAAACACATACGACACATATATCAATTAATTCATTATCCATATAAATTTTTTAAAAATTAAACATCTGAAACAATCGAATTACTTACCGAGTAAATCGGCACTAACAGATAAGGCTCCAATACAAGCACCACCAAAAGCAGCAGCAATAGGAATGATACGTTTTAATTCTTTGTACATTGATGATTCACGATATCCAGCAATAACCATTCCTTGATCTTTAAGTTGTTTGGCTACATCGCGTGGTGAAGATCCTGAAACTTCAATCCAAGTTTTGGAGAAAAGAGCACATGCTGATAACATGAAAACAATATATATAACTGTGTGAATTGGATCTTTGATGGCATCAATTATACTTTGTGGTGGTGATATGAAATATGCAAGACCGCCTGACGCAAATAATTGTGAGGATCCTTCAAATGGCTACAATAAATTAAAATTATTATTATATATAAGTTTTTTATATATATGCATGCAATATATATTTTTCATAAAAAAATAAACTCACAGTCCAAACACCTAAAAGTCTAACAAGTAAATTATCAGGGAAACGATTATATAACATTTGTGAAATCAAGAAAACATTAGAGGTAAGAGCGGATTGAAGCATGATGGGCATATTTGAAGTATAAAACAATTTGACTGGATAAGTTCCATATTGACCGCGAAAACGATTCGATTTAACAGGAATTTCAACACGGAAACCTTGAAGATAGATGACAATAGCAAAAACTACCCCAGTTGCTATTAAATTCATGACATTTGGTAAGTTTGTTCTATAAAATGCTTCTTTCAGTGCACGAGTTTTATCATTACGAGTGAAAACTAGATAAACCAATGCAACCAAAGCTCCTTCAAATTCGGGTCCACGCCCTGTGTTAACAGTCGTTGGACTAAATGCTTTCCAAACTATTGACTCACAAATATTTGTAGCGATAAAAAGTGAAATTCCAGATCCTAGACCATAGCCTTTTTGAAGAAGTTCATCCAACAACATAGAGATGAGACCGGCAAAAACTAATTGAATGATAAGCAATAGACAAACACCAGCTCCGATTTCTGACGGATTGCCATACAATCCAGTCATCACAGATACTGTAGCTTGACCAAAAGCGAAAACCATTGCAAAAAGTTTCTGAGCACCGCTGAACAATGCTCTATCTTCTTTCAAACTGAAATCAACCTCAATCAAATTTGCTCCAGCTAAAAGTTGCATAATCATTCCCGATGTTACAATAGGTGTTATACCCAATTCCATCAGTGTACCTCTGTTCGAAGCAAGAATTACACGTAACCAATATAAAGGATCAGATGAATCAGATGACATTATGCCATATAATGGAATTTGTGAACACACTAAAAAAATAAGGAGCGTAACAGCTGTCCACAAAATTTTTTGTCGAAAGGGTACCTTCATGACATAAAACATGTTATTATAGTGAAATTTTTATTAATGAAAAAACTTTTTTTTTTCAAATTAAATGGTACTGACCTTTCTTTCAGGGGCTGTAACTTCTGGAAGTATGGCCATGAAAGGCCTGATGAGATTTAGAAATCGAACTAGAAAATGAATAATTTAATCTTTAGTTTGAAAAAAAAGCCTTAATTCAAATAAAAAAAAGATTATTATTATTATTATATTATTATAATACTCACAACTCATTGTATAATCGGTAATATTATATCATATGGTTTGGGGAAAAAAGTAAAAAATAATAATTATTATTATTATTATTGAAGAAAAAAAGAATTAAAGCTTGTTGTAAGCTAGGATAATAAAAAAATTGTAATAAAAAAAAAACAACTTCAAGCGAAATATTTATACATGTGTGTGAAATTTCTGTAATTTCATGAACCAATCAATTTCGTACACGATTAGAAATTAGTGAAACTTTAGAAGTTACACGCGCTGTGTTATAAATATGGTAGATCACATATATTAATATTGATAAATATGTTTAACGAATCATCATCACCGATAAATTCATCTTTTAAAGAAAACAATTCTGATACAAGTAAAAAAAGATCCAGATCTACAAAAGGATTTAATAATGACCAGCCAGCTAAAAAAACAAAGTTTCAAGAAAATTCACCTTCTGATCAAAATTTTTCAGATAATGAATCACACATTGAATTAGATAATGATTTGGATATTTCAACTACATCATCGCATAGTCTAGAAACCGTCTTGGAAATCAAAAACTTGGATGGTCAACAAACCCAACAAACTATCACACCAAAAATTTTTGATTCAGATAACATTCAACCTATATTGGCTGATATTTTTCAAGAAGAATCAACCAGGACTGTTGCTTTTGTGCCTAGTTTTATGTCAGAGGGAGAGCCACTTGAAGTCGAAGATGTTATAATAAGTCATCAGGTATTTTAAATTCTGAAAATTTTTGTTCTTGATCATAATCATCATTATTATCATATTGATGATTATCAATTAGGTTCGGCATCAAGTTGCGATTCCTCCTGGTTATAATTATATTCCACTTTCTAAACACGTTTCGCCCGCAGAGCCTGCAAGAATATATCCATTTGAATTGGATCCATTTCAAAAAGTTGCAATACAATGTATAGAAAGATTTGAATCAATTCTAGTTAGTGCACACACTTCTGCTGGAAAGACAGTTGTTGCAGAATATGCTATCGCGCAAGCTTTGAAAAATAAACAAAGAGTCATTTACACCACCCCAATAAAGGTATGAACGATTTCAATAAAATAAACTTCTTTTTTAATTATTTTATTCTAGTAATTAAATTGTTAATTATTACTATTATATATTTAAGGCTTTAAGCAATCAAAAATACAGAGAATTAGAAAATTCTTTTGGTGACGTTGGATTGATAACTGGTGATGTTACTATTAAACCTGATGCAAGTTGTTTAGTGATGACTACAGAGGTAGTTTTAGAATCCTTTACATAAAGAATTATATATACATATATAAATTAATAAATCATTATTCAAAAAAATAGATTTTATTGACTATGCTCTATCGTGGCAATGAAATGATGCACGAAGTGTCATGGGTAATTTTTGATGAGATACATTATATGAAAGATAAAGGTATTCGAAAATTTACAAGATGAATTAATTAATTAGTGTAAGAAAAAAATTTATTTTTAGTTAACATTTTTATTTGATTTTAATCCAGTCCGTGGTGTAGTTTGGGAAGAAACTATTATTCTTTTATCGCACCAAATTCATCTTGTGTTTTTATCTGCAACAATTCCAAACGCTATGGAATTTGCAGAGTGGATATGTAAAATACATGCAGAAGTAAGATTTTATATAAAAAAAATTTTTTTTTGGTATTTGATTATTAATTAACTTTATAGTTTAATTTAAAAATATGCATTGTTTCTTAATAGCCATGCCATGTTGTATATACTGATTTCCGTCCAACACCTTTACAGCATTATATTTATCCTTGTGTAAGTGACGGTATTTTCATGATTGCAGATGAAAAAGGAAATTTTCACCAAGAAAATTTTACAAAAGTAATAGGGATGTTGGATGTAGGTGCTAACACTAATGCTGAATATATTGATTATAAAGGAAAGAAAAAATCAACACTACCACAAACAATAAAAGGTATTAAAACAATAACAATTATTAATGTCTTTTTGATTACTAGTACCTACAAGAATTATAAAACTTATTGCTTAAACTTAGGCCCATCCGATGTTTACAAAATAGTAAATATGGTTATGCTAAAAAAATATGATCCAGTGATATTTTTTACTTTTAGTAGAAAAGAATGCGAGAATTTGGCACTGCATATAAATCATTTGGATTTAAATACTGGTAAAATAAATTTATTTAACTTTAGTTGTACCTTTTAATTTTATCATCTTTAACGACATCATTATTATTTTAGATGAAGAAAAGGATTTAATACAACAAGTATTTGACAATGCACTTAACTTAATTCCTGAAGATGATCAAAATATACCACAAATTGAACACATGTTACCATTTTTAAAGCGTGGTGTTGCAATTCATCATTCAGGATTATTACCGTTTCTTAAAGAGGTTGTTGAATTACTTTTCCAAGAAGGATTAATTAAAGTTCTTTTTGCGACTGAGACATTCTCAATGGGTCTTAATATGCCTGCTAAAACTGTTATATTCTCTGATATTAAAAAGTTCGATGGTGAAGTTGTAAGATATGTAGGTTGTTTACAATGATTGTTATCACTATTATCATGTCAAATCAAAATCTAAATTAATTTTTGAATAAATTATTATTATTTTTAGTTAACTTCTGGTGAATATATTCAAATGTCTGGTCGAGCTGGTAGAAGAGGTCTTGATACAAGAGGAATTGTAATAATTATGGCAAGAGAAAAATTAGAACCATCAGTTGTTAAAGGAATGATGACGGTAAATTAGAATTTAAGAGTTACTAGCTATTTAATCAGTTTATTAAAAAAATCATTTAATTTGTTTGTTTCTAAAAATAGGGCGAACCTGATAATATATACTCTGCATTTCATTTGAAATATAATATGATCTTAAATATGACAAGAGTTGAAGGAATTAGTCCTGATTATATTCTCCAGAGAAGTTTCTATCAATTTCAAAATACATCAGGATTACCAAAACTTGATGCAGGTAAAGATTATTAATTGGCTAGAAATAATTTTTTTTTATATCAAATAAATATTTACATGAAAATTTCATAATAGAACTTCAGAGACTAGAAAAAGAATATAAAGAAATTGATATACCTGAAGAAGAAGAAATTAAAGAGTATTACAATATTCGTTCACTATTAGATACATATACTCATGAAATAAGGAATACTATAAACCATCCACTTAATATTCTGAAATACATGAAGCCTGGTCGTTTAGTTTGGATAAAACATGCAAATGCGGATTTTGGCTGGGGTATGGTAGTTTCTTGGGGAAAAAGAAAGGTATTTAAATCAAATAAACAAATCTAAAACCATATAAATAAATAATTTTATAAATTATTTCAAAGTAAAATATTAATAATCAATATTATTATTAAAATAGAGTCCCACTGATGAAACAATAAAAGAATTAAAATCAGTGGAGGATAAATCAGATTTGAATCAAGTAGTGGTTGAAAATTTAATAGAAAATTCAAATCATCAAGAGCTTTTTTTACCTCCGGATCATTATTTTGTTGATGTAATGTTAAATTGTGAATCTGATGAATCACATGTTGCTAAACCAGCAGATGATAAAATAATTACTGCAAAACCTTACAGTGGAAATGGTTTAGGAGAGATGATGGTATTATAAATCATTATGATTTTACGTAATTTTTTTCTTCCTTTTCATTTAACAATTAATAAATTTTAAATTAATCATTTATAAAATTAGATTGTTCCTGCTGATTTTTCTACTATTAATTATATAAGTCAAATATGTATCTTTCCACCCAAGGATCTAACACATGATGATTGTAAAAAGACAGTATACAATAGTATAATGGATATTAAAGAAAAATTTGCTGAAGGAATACCACTTTTAGATCCAATAGAGCATATGGGTATTGAAGAAGAGAACTTTCAAAGACTAATAAAAGTAATTAGACATATTTAAATATTTTAATATTTTTTTTTTTTTTGAAATGAAATAATGTATATTTAATAACTATATGTGTTTTAGAAAATTGAGGTTTTAGAAACAAAACTTGTGACCAATAAACTCCACAATACAGACAAACTACCTAAGCTATATGAACTACACTGTAAAAAGAATGAGCTCAAACTTAAGATAAAATCGTTAAAAAAGACAATTAATATTGCAGAATCTATTTTACAACTTGATGATCTTAGGCGCCGTAAGAGAGTTCTTCGTCGATTAGGATATTTATCAGAAAATGATGTTGTTACAATTAAAGGGCGTGTTGCTTGTGAGATTAATGCAGGGGATGAACTTGTATTAACTGAAATGTTGTTGAATGGTGTATTTAATGATTTATCACCAGAAATGGCTGCAGCCCTTTTAAGTTGTTTTGTATTAGAGCGACCTAGTGATAAGAAATCAGGATTTGTTAAAGAAGAATTTTCTACAGTTTACAGTAAATTACAAGAGGTTGCACAAAATGTTGCTACAGTATCTGTTGAGTGTAACATCCCATTGAATAAAGAGGAATACCTAAGCTTGTTTCCTTCGGATATGATGGAAATTGTTTATAACTGGTGTTGTGTAAGCAGTCAAAAATAATATCCATGCTTTGTTTTTATGGTAATTTTTTTAATATTAATACTTTTTTGATGGATTTAGGGAAAACCATTTACAGAAATTATAAAAATGGGTGATTCAATTTTTGAAGGAGAAATTGTTCGTACTTTTCGTTATCTTGACGATTTATTACGAGGAATGATTGCAGCATCAAAGAGTATTGGGAATAGTGAATTAGAAGAGAAATTTAAAGAGGCCATTGAAAAAACAAGGCGTGGTATAATTTTTGCTGCTTCCTTGTACCTTTGATATTTTTATATTTTATATTTTTATTTAGAATTTACTTCTATTACAAATAATTGTATATAAAATAAAGAATAATTTAGATATATATATAAAGGATAATAATGGTATTCTCGAGCTCTTTGTAGTTTATTAAGTGAATTAACTTGATTAAAAAATTTTGGTTTTTGAAAGCAATTTTTGCAGTGCAAACTAGTCTTGGATCATGATTCTGCGAAAGATATTTTTGATTTATGTCATGTGACGTTAAATAAAGACGTAGAGTATTCATTTCTTTTTAGCGAGTTCTACCTTCACCTTTGGTCACCACAAGAGCTTTCAGCTCCATCCATTCTTGTCAAGCCAAGTTTATGAAACAGCTTGAGGAGAGGATTTCTTTATTATCAGAGGTCTTTTTCGCTTTGTATCATAAATCACTGTATCGTATGCATGAAATTAATTCTCTTGCCCGCTTATAGATTTACTCTCTTCTTACAGAATTCAAAATAAGGTCACAGGAATGGCGTAAACTTATGGGATCTGGAAAAGTTTGGGAAAATTGCGGATTCTTTTATTTTCCTTGCTCAACAGGCTTTCGAATGAAGCATATCAAAATTTTGGAAGAAATCGATGCCTTCAAAACCACTGTAAAAATCTCTGCTGTGGAACTTTTACATGTATGACCGTGAGTTAGAAGTGAATTAATTGGGAGAAACATGAAAAGTTTGGAACTCGTTGGCGAGGCTCTACAACTTGAATTCAATATTCGTCAACATTCTGATATTTGGCTCGGTGATTCTAAAAGAAATAATAATATTTGAGCACTGAACATGTAATGTGATAAATACTACAAAGAAAAACCACTGGCAAAAAAAGCAGACCATAATGAACAAGCAAATCATAAAGCAGGTTACAAACAGAAGCCTGACATAGTTATGTGAGTTGACCCTTTCTCAGGTCTCCCATACTACCTTTCGGTAGACCACAACGAAGCAAATCGTAAAACAGGCTACAAGCAGAAGCCTATCGTAGTTATGTGAAATTGACCCTTTCTCAGGCTCTGGATACCTTCTGTACTGCCTGCTGGTCATACATTACAAAAATACTTTCCTCAAATTTTTACTTTAATCGTTTGAAATTCTTTCCGAGTTAGTATTTTTCTGTAGAGATTAGAACTTTTTTTAGTTTATCTGCATCTTTTTGAAATGAAAAAAAAAGTCATCCTTTTCTAAACGATGTTGGTAAACAATACTGGTCGGGCAATGTTTCGTTAAAATAGGAATCCCACTTACTGGATATATCCATTGTTCAAAGCAAATCTTAAGAAATATAGTGAACAAAAAATTAAGTTTATTTAAAGGTGATCAATCACAATAATACAGTCAAACCTTGCCACAGCGAACTATAATTAAATTCTTGTCGTGATGGGGTTTTAAAATTTTTGCTTGTATAAAAACATAATAATAATAATCCGTTGTGGCAAAGTAAATAAAATTTTCTTATTATTATTATGTATCCCGTTCATCTTGCTGTGACTGTATGCGTAACATTATTTTACCCTATTTAGATTCACTGATTGTATTTGATTATGATCATCTTTAACTGCTTCTACTTTTTGAATTAATGCTAATTAAAGTTATCGATTGATTTTTTAGCTGGTTAGTTCTTGTTTATAAAGGAAAAAATATATTTTTAATTAAAAAATAATTGAAAACCTTTCAATCCTTCTTGCAATTCAATCACTTCCCTAAAGAAGAATAATGATTTTTTTAAAAGAAATAAAGTTAAAAGAATATTACATTATTCGAAATTGATTGATAATAAAATTACTTTATTAACACTGATCTTTCTTCTGCACTTAATTCATTCTCATTTGTTTCTGTTGTTACTTTGGATGTTTCTGAAACTGATGACATTTTTAATTTATTATTTTTACTATTTAATTATTTCAACAAAAGATTCATGTTGTTGCTAAATGTGTAATTAGAATTTTTAAAAACCATGTGATATTTAAATGTTGATGATCAAAAAAAATTTTTTTTTGAAAAAATTATCAATCAAAAAAAGAAGGAAAAAATTTTTTTTTTTAATTTTAAAACCTTTTCCCATTGTTAGATATTTTTTTTTTTAATAAAAATAAAAGTCATGGATAGATTTCCAGCTATATTAAATGGTAATTAATTGATCAATTAATCAATCAATTAGTTTTTTAAAATCTATTTTTATAAAATTTTTTTGATGAATTTTTAAAATCAGATTATATAAATTAATATTAACTAATTGATTTTTTAACAAAAAAATATGTTTAGCTAAAGAGGAGGATATTAGTCTTCTCCTAGCAGCTCAAACTTATATCGGAGCTAAAAATTTAAATGTTCAAATGACTCCTTATGTCTTTAAACGACGTCCAGATGGTAACATATAGATGGATATTTATATATAATATATATAATATATAAATATATAAATATAATATATACAAAACATATAAATGATTATCAAATTTTTAAAAAAAATTTTTTTTTTTTAAAAAAATAGGTGTTCATGTCATTAATATTGGTAAAACATGGGAAAAGTTGATTTTCGCAGCCCGTATCATTGCGACCATAGAAAATCCTGCCGATGTTTGTGTTATTTCAGCTCGTCCATATGGTCAAAGAGCAGTATTAAAATTTGCATCTTATACACAAGCTCAACCTATAGCCGGTAGATTTACTCCAGGCACATTTACAAATTATATCACTCGCTCTTTCAAGGAACCCAGATTAATCATAGTAACTGATCCACGTAGTGATCATCAAGCTATCAAAGAAGCCTCATATGTCAACATCCCGGTGATTGCATTGTGTGACACAGATTCTCCTCTTAAATTTGTAGATGTCGCAATTCCAACCAACAATAAGGGTAAACATGCTATCGGTTTAATATACTGGTTATTGGCTCGTGAAGTTCTTCGTCTTCGTGGTACCATTT
>CAUDNR010001009.1:1656-21181 GCA_958430865.1 Entrophospora sp. SA101
ATTATTTGTTCTATTTGAATTATTTGATTATTTGTTCTATTCGAATTATTCGTTTTATCTGTTTTATTTCGTTTATTCAAATAAACTTTCAACATAATACTCAAATTCATGAATAAAACAAATAATTCAAACAAACTTTATTCGTATCATCATAATAACAAATAAATAATAGTAATAATGATTATAATGCATAATGAATAATTTTGTCATTCGTAATTAATTCGTAAATAATTTCGTAATTACGTATTATGTTTTTGGCAAAACAATTATCATCCCATGTATAAAGATGACTATTAGTATTAGTAATTGCACAAAGATCCAGGAATTATACAAATTTCCCACTAGGGGAAAAATAAAAAGCTTATTTTCAATTTCTTCAGTTCCAAAAAATGGATCACCAATTTGATTTATATAATGTTGAGGCACTAAGAAAAACAGTTCTATTTACGTGTTTAACAATAAAAAATTTTTTTTTGTAAATATAAACACAGGAAGAAGGGGATGAACACCAAGATCCAACTTATATTGAGACAGATTCTGACGAGGTACTTGTAACTTTATAAAGATTTTTTATTTATATTGAAAATTTTTTTCAAACAATCAAGGTGAACCTTTAAAAGAAATCGATAATCGCCCATCTATAAGGAAAACCTTAGGTTTAAAAATCAGCGAAAAAATAAATAATGATGTTTTAAAGAAACCTTTCAAACTTCTAACCAAAAAAAAATCGGGTAGTGATGTGTTATTTATCGAAGAAAACTTAAATGATGATGATTCTATGCCAAATATCATCATAAAAGGTGATAATAGCAGCATAAATGTCAATATAAATTATAACAATGCTTTGTAATAATGTGTTTATATATTCATCGATGCGCAATGTACTAATGTTAATACACAATATACTCATTCTCAATATTCCTCTTCCAATATATTAAATAAATTTATTTTATAAATTCATTATAATGCGTACATACAAAAAAACCGGAATTTTTATTTTTGAATTTATTACACGAAAATCCTGATTGGTGACACATAGTGAAACGGGGAATTATATAAATAATTCTGTAACAATTTTTGGAAAATGATTGACATTTAGAAATTCTGTTATGCTTCTAGTGTTCCATGTCGCAATCCAAAAAAGGAAACAAATGGTCGTAAAGGTGGCAGCAACCATCATCAAAAGTTGCAGCCGGTATCCTTATATGCTTCTGCAACTAAGAAGTTGCAACTTGAGATGTTGCAAGCAGTTACCAACACCAACTTTACTACTATATAATTTTATAATTTTATGTTGTGAGATAGTAAAATGAGGTCTAAGATGAGGTCCCAGTTTTTGTTGATCCACTTACTGCAGAAGACACAATAAATTTCAACTATAATTTCGTTAAAAATGAAAAATCCGAGTCTTGCTCAGCTTTTTGATCAAATAATGTTTAAAATCTTTCAATGCCTTCCAAATATTTTCGATTGCTAATTAGATTGCTTGATTTACGTTTTTTAATTTGGCTTTTCGAGGCTCTATTTCATTAATTATTTCATCAATTTTTTGGTTTATAAAGTAAAAAAAAGCCAAGGGAAATTCCATTCGACAATCCACAAAATTAACTTTCATCAAACATGGGGTGGATTATGAATGTTTATCAAGCAGTTAATAAAACTCAAAGCCTAAAGCTATGAATGTCTATCAAGCACATATCATAACTATGGACTATCTATGGTCGATTTGTCTATTGAGCTCGAGGTTGTTTGTGGTGTTTTTTTTTTTTTACGTTGTTCCTAATGCAAATCCAAATAGAATTATTATACAGAATTTCTAATACATTAAACAAAAATTTTGTCTTATAGTAAAGAAAAAGATTTATTTATTTCAAATTAATTTCTTTGCATGTATTTGTCATATTAATATTGGCAATGCGAACACAAAGAATTTTAATAATATATTGGTAGTTTTTTAAGCTCTAAAACTGCCAAAAAAAAATATTCATAATAAAATTCTTAATTTATCAAGGGCAAGCAGCGGCGTAAATCCGAATTAAGTAATGATTTACTTGACAAAACTTGATAAAACTTGACTTAACGTGTTAATATGGCAAATAAATATACAGTTGAGTAGTCAGTTTAGTCAAATGCTCACTTGAGTTACGCGGTCAGCCCTGGTTGTTATACACAATTAATTAATGTTATTTTCTTGTTTATAAATAAAACATTTGATCTAATTGACCTATTTATTTATTTATATGACAATGTTAATATGTGTTTGTAAGACAAGCTTCAATTAACGTTAGCGTTAATTAATTGACATGGATTAATTAAATATTAAGGTTAAGATTTTATTCATCCAGCCATTCATTCATAAAAAAAATAATTTCCATTTCACGTTTAGTGGATTGAGAAATTTCTAAAAAAACTTCTATTTATTAAATTATATTACTATATTTTTTTTATTATTAAATTTTTTCTTTTTTTTCTTTTTAAACTATTGATTATTAATAAATGTCTGTTGTCTATTTTATATCAAAAAAAAAGCGAAAAAATATACAAAAAAAAAAAAATTTAATAAATTTTTTTTAAAAACTAACTTTTTTTTTAATCTAACTCTAAAATACATGTGTATATTTATAAAATGGTTTTTTCAACTACTATTTTCATTATTTTCCGGTTGTGCTATATATTACTTCTAAAACTAGTTGCAGTGCCACTCCTTTTTGACATTAAATATTCCAGATCATCATCGTCATCATCGTCCTGGTCAGCCGCTACAGCCTTCTTCATCATCGCCAATCTTCTTCCTCCTCCTCTTCTTCCCAGACTACTACTTGCACTACTAATTCCTAAACCAGCACCAGCACCAACACCAGCACCAACACCAGCACCAACACCAACACCAGCACCAGCACCAGTATTATAATTTGAATTACGAGAAATTGTATTACGTGAAATTGTATTACGTGAAATTGTATTACGTGAATAAGAATTACGTGACGCGATTCGAACACCAATTCTTCTGCCAGTTCCATCATACTGATACTCATATTCATTAACATCATCATCATCATCATCATCATCATCATCATCATCTATTTCAACATTCTGATCTTCCTCACCATCATCTTCGTCGCCATCTTCACCACTCTTCATTTTTTTCATATCTTTTTTGATCTCCTTCACCTGCTTGGTTAATTCTTTGATTTGTAATTGAAATCCCTTTTGCATATTTAACATCAAATGATACAAATCATCTATCGTCAATTCAGGTGTTGTATGTGTATCAGATCGTTGATCGTCGTCAATGTTATTGTCATAATCATCATCATCAAATTCATCTTCAAAGTCTTCAGGAAAATATTCTTGTGGCAATTCATGAGATATTGGTTGTGAAGGTTCTAGGACTGGCAGTATAGGAGGTATTTGTTGAGGTAATTTTGTTGTGCCATTAGATGATTGATTGTCATTTTTTGAAGGTTTTTTATCAGATTCTTTATGATGAGATTTTATAAAAGATTTTCTTTGTCTTAATACAAAACGGGAAGCCATTTTAAAATAATTTTTACGTTTATGATGATGATGAGGTGATGTTGGTAATGATGATTTGTCAATAGTTTGATGATGAGGTGATGATGGTGTGGGTGGTGTTGGCGGTAGTGGTGGTGTAGGAGGTGGATTTCTATGTATTATCGATTTTATAAAATTTGATGCGTGATGTGAAGATGAGTGAGGCGGTTGTGGTGTTTGTGATTGTGGCGGAGGAGCTTGAGGGCGTTGTTGTTGTGATATCGATTCTTTTTGTTGATTTTGTTGTCGATGTGAAGATGTAGATGAATTTATTACCATTATCGATGATGAAATATTTTTATCGTCTTCTTCTTGGTTGTCATTGTTAAATTCATCATTGCCATCTTCATCTGAAGGGGGTGAAGGAGGGGGTGAAGGAGGTCGATTATCATTTTCTTGTGAAGTTGGTGATGTTTCTTTTTGTAAAATAAATGAATTATTATTATAATAATCATAATAATTATCATCATCAACTTCATAACTATCATAGTAATTATTATTATTATTATTATTATGATCATGATGATAATAATGATGATGATGATTATAATCATAATCATTATATTGATTATAACTACTATACTCACTCTCTCCAACATTCTCCATTTCAATTGGCTGTTCATCTTCTTCCTCGTCCTCTTCCTCTTCTTCTGCGCCTTCTTCTTTGTCATAATTATTATTATAATCATCATCATCATCATTATCATCATTATCATCATCATCACCATTATCATCATCATCATCATCATTTCTTATTATATTTTTATTTGATGATTCTTGCATTGATGATGATATCGATGCTTTTGATGATGATATTGACGCTCTTGATGATGATAATGATGATATTGATAATGATTTAACGTGTTCAACACGTTTATTTGTTGGTGATGTGGTGACGGCGGTTGTTGGAATGGCGGGTAATTTCTTATTTATTATTATGGATGATGATGTGTTTTGATTATTGTTATTATCATCGGATTTGTTTTTATTTTTATCGTTTTCGTCATTGTTGTCTTTGATAATAGTATCAGAAGTGGTTTGTTTTTTATTTTTCGATGATGAGCCAGTCATTTTCTTAAATTTTTTAATTGTGGAAGAAAAAATTTTGGAAATTTTCAAAGGAGTGGAAGGTGAAGAAGGTGGTAAAGAAGAAGGTGGTGGTGGGGGTGGGGAGGAAGGAGAGGAGGAACGCCAAAGAAATTTAACTCCTTTCACTTTATCTTGGAGTGTAAAAGAAAAGAAAAATAATTTTTTCTTTCAAAAAAAACTTTACGAAGGGAAAAATTGGGAAAAATATGGAATTAACAGTTTAGGCAAACCATATATAATATTTTATTATATATATGTAATTTATGTAATTTATGTATAATTTATGTATATAATAATGAATATATCAATGTGATAATATATAATAGAATAACAAAAGTATGTATGTGTGTATATATATATTGGTTAACAATCTATTGTTTTAAACGGTTGGTTTTATATTGTTATATTTTTATAGTTTACAATTTATGTGTAAATTTAATTTATAATTAATTTCTAAATCTCAAATTTGTTGTGAGTTGTTGGTAAATTTTTTTAAAAAAAATAATTTAAAGAAAAAAGAAAAGGAAAAAAAAATTTTCAAAAAAAAATAGGAATATCAGTATTTATGCATTTATATATATATTATGTTGTTGGTATATATGTATATGTAGCTTATAATGATGATTTTAAAAAAAGTTTATTTATGAGTAATGAGTAACTTTACAAGTTTTGTTGGATAGAGAGCTGAGTGCTTGTTTTAATTTAGTAATTGAGCTACAATAATGATAAATTTAAATTAAATTAAATTAAAATTAAAATAATTAATAATAATTAAAATAATAACTAATAGAAATAAAACAAATAAAATAAATAAAATACAAATATAAATAAAAATATTAACAAATTAGCATTTATTTAATAAATAAAATCCAATTAGAGTGTCATTTAAAAATAAATTATTTTATAAAAACTATTTTGTCTCAATTTAAAAAAATGCAAGCTAGAGTCAATTATCTGACTAACTTAGTTAATAATGATTGGGAAAGTGAATGTAATTTTTTTGATAGGTTGTAAAATAAATAAGGTATATAAATAATATGATGATGTTGATGTTTTAATGTTTATGGTAAAATATATATTTTAAACAATGATATTACGTACATATTTACTTCGTTTTTGTTCATCATTTTGCCTCAACTTTTTTTTTGGCGGAAAATTTTCAAATTTGTATTGTGTGGAGTACAGTATAAATACAATGATAATGTAATAATTAGGTATTAGGATGAGAGTGGGTGAATGATTAATATTAATACAAATTACTTTTTATATATCAATATGTAGATGTTTTATTGCACAGACTTTTTCTCATGTGTCAACCGTTTTTAGGGGACAAAGTTCATGCAAGTACCCCAATAATGCAATTGTGACAATCAAGCATATGCGCATGCCCAATACTAAATAATTCGACAAGCATCTGTGTCTGAGTTGCTTGCCATATCTTCTCCATATTATCTGCCATTTGAAACTTGGTCTTTTTGTTTTTTTTTTGTTTTTTTTTTTTAAAAATTCGGAATTTATCATTAATTTGCCACTTGACATCTTGTCTTGGAATTTCCTGCCTGCTTGCATTGACATGATCACTAGTTTGTGATGGATGATTCCTATTGCGATTTACCGAATTACGCTATCGTGTGTATGCTCTTAAATAATCTCTTTGGTGGTCTTTAATTTTTCCAATTGAGCTCTATCAGTTTAGCCGATCTCCATTTTAATTCCAAGTCTGTTCTGTTAATGCGCTTGGCCTGACAACATGATAACATGATTAAACCAATTTTGAACGATTGTTGGCTTTGCTTCAGAGTAGTTTTGTTCCTTCATAGATATTTGGTTGATATTTATCTTTAATTCTAATTACAGCATACGACGTACCAAGTTCGTTTGAACTTAACAATGTATTGCTATATCAGCGATATCAAATGACATTCGAAGATCTTTTAATAGTTCTAGAAAGTTAGTTATACAAGACAGTTTAAGTTTACAGTTTGAGTTGGAGTTTGAATTCACAAGGAGAAGAAGACAATGAATGAATAACGTTTGCCGTAATTCCGGTTCTCAAATATTTTTGTTTGGTCTTGTTGATAATTGGTTAGAACCAGTAGTATCAAGCATGAGGGATCGTCACATCGGCTGCAAATCTTCACGTGACTTTGGTTGTAATTCTTGGGATCTGCATCAAGCAGGTTCCTTTAAAGTCCGAGATATTTGAAATGAGTGCAGCGTTGGCGTATTATATATGTATCTTTGCCATGTTGTACTTGATTTTGTTTATATTTGATGGAGAAGAAATTGTGCAGCAGTATTGATAATATATCCACTCAAATATAAGCCAACTAGTCGTGTATTTATACTACTACTAACTATATATAAAAAAATTTTTATCAATAAAAATGCTACGTTTTGTGTAACAGCTATCATTTTAAAGTTTATATATTATAAAAATTCAAGCCTTTTGTTTTTTTCTTCATTCTAATTAAATTAATCCAATTAATAAATTAAATAAAAAAAAAACAAGATATGGCTAATTATGGTAGAACTTATAATCAAAATTTAAATTATAGTAATCCAAATATTAATCAACAACAGCAACAATATAATAGTAATAATAATAATCAGCAATATAGTAATAATAATAATCAACAATATAATAGAAATGTTAATAGTGGAATTAAGGATGGCTTTAAAGAAATTGAAGGTGATTTCTATAAAGATTTTAATTTTTCCCTCAAGATTAATTACCAATTACTATACTAATTATTGTAATTTAATGACCTTTTATTTAGCTGTAATGAAACAGATTAATAATAGTTGGGAATTTATGATAGATGAAGATGTAATTTTTGTCAATTGATCGGAGGATTTTTAATTTATTGATTTTCAAATTTCTTCCTTCTTAATTAATTCTTTTTTAATTATTTGATGATTAACAGTTCAATCCTGTCCCACTTTCATTGCAATTACTTGATGCCAGTTCATTGGGAAGGGATTATGATGCATTCCAAAGAATAAAATCAAATCTTGATAATGCTTTACAAGCAATTGTTAATGGTAACTAAAATTAACGATGTGTGATTGATTAATCAGTCCTTATCAATCAATTAATTTGTTTGATTTTATTGTTGATAGAATATTACCAGGGGTTTAATAGTTCAATTGGTACATTTGGTGGTGTGATCAATAATATTAGTGGTGAGTATAAGTAAGCAAAATGTATAATCATAATCATGTCTAGAGATTTGCTCACCAGCATGATTCAAATATCTTTTAATTTTTAAAAGACTCTCAAGAAAGAGTAAAGGAAATGAAATCAAATCTTAAAGCATCTAAAGAAATACTGTTATCAAAACGTTCAGATCTACTGCAATTATGGTTTCGTAGTCAACAATATAAAGAAATGATTCGTATTCTGGACTTGATGTAATTATTGAGTTGTTGTGGTTTTAGTTTAATTTAATTAAATTTCATAACTCTTCTTCTCGTATACATTCATATTAAATAGCGAGGATTTTAAAGAAACGCCTTCTAGATTAGAAGTTTTATTGAGAGAAAAACATTTTCTAACTGCTAGTAGAATGTTATTGGATTCTATACGTGTTATGGAAAAAAAAGAAATGGCTGGTGTTGGTGCTTTATCAGATTTAAGAAGATATTTGAAAGCTCAACAAACGGTAAATTATTTGATTAAAAATAATACATCATCATCATCATCATCATCATCATCATCATCATCATTAAATCCTTCTTCGCTTATCAAATAATATATTTAGTCTCTTCATGAACTTTTAATTGAAGAATTACATAATCATTTATATCTTAAAAGCTCATATTGTGATAGTCGTTGGGTGCAATATACAATAGATCAGATTACTTGTAAGATTATTTATTTAATGAAAATCTTAATTGGTTTTAAAAAAAAAAAAAAACTAAAAATTCCTTTTTTTCATAATTGACCTCAAACAAATAATCAGTACCGTCACCCCCAATGGAATGGGATATGACTACAAAAGAAACTCGCAAAGCAAATTATATGACAAATGTTCGTAATAAAAAGAACTTACAAGGTAAAGATTACCTCTATCTGTATCTATATTTCTATATAAGTTTGTGCATTTCAATTTTCCATTATTGTTATGGTAATTACAAACAATAAGCTTATTAATAGATTTTAGTCAACACTAGTACACCATCTAACGTACCATTTAGTCCAAAATCTCCCAAAGCAGTATTTACAACTATGAATTTAAATGATGAAGATGACATGGTAAACACCAACTGATAATTTATATTGATGATAAGAGAATACTATTATTTAATTAACTTGAATGATTTTATTATAATAAATAGATTAAAGAAAATCTTGACATAAATCCAGAAACTGATTCTTTTTATTACATGGAAATCTTATTGGAATCTCTTGCTGTTCTCGGTAAATTGCCTCAAGTACTTGAAGTAAGTTTCAAAATAATAATTAATCAATCAATTGCTTACTTGATTGCTCACACAATTACATTTTGAATATTGCATTAATTAATAGAAAATTACTCAAAGAATTCCAGTGGAATTGTATCAATTAGTAGATAAAACAGTTGCAGAGGTTGAGGCAAGGTTAGTGGACCATTTATTTTGTTTGATTCCTTTATTGCTTCTTTTTTAAAAATCTTGAAGATGTCTGGTCATTATGGATCTACCAACCCACCTGTATAATATTTTTTCATTATATTCTTCACTGTTCCTATTGTTACTAGATATGTTGATATTATTAAAACACACAATACAAAGAGATTTGATATAACAGATTTATACACGCTGGAAAGTTCGGAAAACGATGTTCAAATGGAAATCTTAAAAGATTTGTTATGGACTCTTTACTCGAAATTTTATGCTGTGCTGCAAGGCCATAGATTTGCACTTGAAGTAGTTGAAAGAATTAGTAAGGTTAGAAATTAGAATAGTAATAATTAAATAATAAACAGTGAAATTGTATATTATTAGTATTACTACTATTAGTCTTATTATTATTAAATCTGATTTTTTTTTGATTGATGTTATAGAGACCTTCTAATAATAAGACCACGGAAGGTATATATACACCTATTATCCAGCATTCATTATTATTATGATATTATATAGTATAAATGGATTTCTGATAATTAAATAATAATTGATTAATAGAATCTCAAATAATAAAAGTTTATCCATTCATTGAGATATGGAAACCAGTTCAAAATGAAGTGAGTAGTAATTAATAAATTGGTTAATTGTTGTAATTATAATTATAATTTTATTCTTAATTTCAAATCTGAAATATCATTATTATTTTTCTTTCCCTCCTACCCAAAGGTTCGTTCATTATTAAGAGAATATATAACCGATGATGAAAAAGAATCTGTTTCAATGACTACTCCTGAAGCTTCAATGCAAGATTTAATCAAAGATAAGAAAGCAAGAGATGCTACTAAAGTGAGTGAAAATGACAAATGATTGCCGATAAACGATGACTAAATATCTGATAACTAATGAATAAATCCAATTCCAAATTCCAATTCACTATTATCCTTCTTCCTCTCCCCCGACTTATCAATTAATATCATTAGCAAATTTTTAGATTTAGTGATGTAGACGCAAAATCATTTCTAGAGCTTGACAAAGAATATGAGAACAATGTTACCAAATCGTTGAAACAATCACTGCCAGAGATATTTTCAAAAAAAGACGTTGACGAGAGGCAATTATCTGTTTTTGTAGTTGATAGATTTGCCAATAATAATTCAAATATGATGTCAGCTGGTCATCGTCTTGTGGTTAGACCGGATGCTTTTAACATCTCGGTGTTGTTTAAACCTACTTTGGAGTTTTTGGAAAAAGTTAAAACGATTATTCCAAATAGGTAAAGTATTAGTACGATGATGATGGCGGTGACGATGATGATGATGTATGGATGAATGTATATTGGTGGGGATTAATTATTTGGTGAATGAGTGGCAAGTTTTATATTTTGTGGACGCGAACATATTTATTTACTTTATTTTATTTATTAGTACAAGTGAATCATCTTCTACAGATTTTACTGCATTTCTGGATGATTTTGTCTTTAATGTTTTTCTACCACAAATCGGGGATAAAATATTTGAATTATTTCATAAAGTTACAACTGGTTTGTATAAATCATAATAATAATAAATGATTATTATTATTTTATTATCATACTGTAATAATGTTATATATTTTTTTATCATGTAATAATTAGATACTGAAGCATTTCAAGAAGATCCAAATTATAAAACATATAGCCCGTTACCAGTTGTCAAAGTCAGTGTTTATAACAGTAATATTCTATTTGATTTGTTATTTATAGCAATTCTTAATTTAATAAATTTAATAATTGTTTATTTTATCCAATTACTTGCTTAATCATTTTATTTGATTCAATCATTCGTAATATATTATTATATGTACAAAGAGTACATTTTCAGTCATTATGATTATAGAAAATTTATGTGGTTTGCTTCAAACAATGAAAAAAAATAATGAGGAATTTAATAGTATGATTATTACTTTGTGCACACAATATTATGTAAAATGCTTTGAATATTTTCAAGGTAAACAACTACTCACCATCATTTACCTAGTTCGTCTAAATCATTTATTAAGAAAATAACAATACATTATTATTATTATTATTATTACAGCAATTGTATCCAAGAGTTCCCCTTCACCAAATGATGCTGGTAATGAAATGTCGGAAAGAAGAGCTTCATCCATGGCTAATCAACAGGGTCTTAGTGCTACTTGGGTACAGCATGAACATGTCTCGGAGATTTTGTATCAGTATCCTTATGCTTTTGATGATAGTGTTAGAACTAACCAAAAAAGAAAAGCACTTTGCGATAAAGTCGGTATTTATTTTATATATAAAAAAAGGTTTATTGGAAAGAATTGTATTAAGATATTTTTTCTAATTGTTTAATAGGAAACAGAAATTGAATTACGTTTGAAAAAAAATCGTCAAATAAGACTTAGTGAATTGATTATGGATTCTAAAAAATTGAAGGCACTGGCTAATATGTATCATAGTTTGGTAAGTGAATAATATGATTGTGTAATTCATGGCTTTTAACTCATGGGATGCTAATAATGTATGGGAAAATTAAAATTTTGTTTTATATAGAGATGGTTGGTTGCTAAAATTTGGGAATTACGTGGTCAAGTTTCAAAAGCTAATTTGGATGATAGAAGTTTGGTAAATTATTATTATTGTGGTTATTTGTTATTATTTCACACAACCAATTAAACTCCCTTCCTCTCTCACTTGTTCAATTTATGCATATCAATTAGGCAAAGATAAATAGGCGTTGGTCATCTTTAAATGATGCTATTGGTGTAAACGGTGGAGAGAAAGACGATGATAAGGCTGTTTTGCCACTTACTGGAGAAATGGAAAAGTAAAAAGAATTACCATATACGATTTCTAATTAATTAAATGTTAAAACACTTTTATTTTTATTTTAATATGTATATATATATATATATATAAATTTAGTCGTTTTAATGCATTACTAGCTACATTTAAACAATTAGCGGAACAATCTTTATTCACTCTAAGAGTTGAATTAAGATGTCATGCCTTACACTTCTTAGACTTGGCCACTAGAGAGGTATATGATAATATATTTATAAATGTTTGAGTATTAATAATATTTATAACAATGTAGCTGTTTGTTTATTTTAATTTTTATAGGGTAATTATCAACTTGATTATGAAGCTTATGAACCAGATCCGTATGTAATAGAATTAAACTCTGATATTGTAAAATTTGATGAAAGCATTGCATCATGTTTATCAGCACGGGAACATAAGTGAGTAAAGTTTATATTTATATATATAAATAATTACAAACAAAATTTCGGCAAAAATTTTTTTATTATATAATTAATGCTATTATTACTTTATCTCGGGGTTTTTTATTTTTTCATCAGATTTATATTTGAAGGATTGGATTCATTAATGCAGAATGTATTGATTAATAATGCAACATTTCTTAGAAATTTAAATAGTAACGGTGTATCAAAAATGACTCGTAATATTTTGGCATTACAACAAAATTTGAAAAATATTGTTGAAGTACCAAAAGAAATTTCATTGGATAAATCAAGGATTTATTATGAATTATATAATATTGGACCTACCGTAAGCACAATCTTTCAATTCATTATTACATTATTGTCACTGTTATATTATCTTTTTGGCATTTATTTATTTTGCAAAAAAAAAAATTTTTTTTGTGGCCATAAAATTTTAGAAAATGTTGGAACAAATTAAAAAAAATGAACCAATTTTTACATTTGAAGAGTATAAATTATTGTTGGAAGTTTTTTATAAAATAGATCCGAACGAAGTGATATCATCAACATCAAATAGAGGCGATGGCCCTTCATCAAATAGAAGATTGTATAATGAAAATCTTTTGGAACTGAATGAATTGATGTTGGATTATATTTAATTTTCAATTTAATTTAATGGGATGAGTAGATAGATAGATAGATGAGTTGCGAGTGGATGGATTAGATGAGAACCGTTTTTAATCTTTAGAATGTTTAATAATTTATATTTTATTATATTTATTTATGTATGTTCCACTGTTGAGATTTTAATGATATATTTTTTTTATTTTTTGCTTTAATTAAACAAAACAAAAATATTTAATCAATAAAAAAAAATATACTATTTATTTCTCGATTAAATCGTTTATTTGTTGTTTTTATTTTATTCGTCATCATCATCATCAGCATCTGGACTAATATTGAAGTATTTTATTTTATAAGTGTTCTAATAATATCCATTCATTTATTTGGACAAAAAAAAGAAATTTTTTTTTAAATAACTTGATTAATAAACGTATACAAACACACAGACACATATATAAAAATTCATCTTTCTCTTTTTCTCTTTACAATTCCCCAATAAAAAAATAGACTCACTTTATCAGTAGCAACTACACGTAACCAATCACGAATGCGATTTTTCTTCATGAATTTTTTGGTAAGATACTTAATATATCGCTTGGAAAACAAATGCGAATTTGTTGTTATGGTAATTTTATGTTTATCGTCAGCATTACGAGTTATTACTACCGCATCACCTAATTGTCCTGTACGATTATTAATTTTAATTTTATCATGAAGAAATTTTTCCTTAAAAAAAAAACCAAAAAAATTTAGTCCATGCTGCTGCTGATGATAATTGATTGGATTGTTTTATGTAATTGTGAAATTTATGTATGTGTGTGTGTGTATGTAAATTAATACCTACTAAAACTGCCGTATCAAGGATATTATCACGAGAAGGTTCTGAAGCATCAATTATATATTTTTTTTTAATGACTACTTTTTTACTACCGCCACTAGTACCACCACCACCACCTTTTTTTATAGTTGCACTTGGTTTACTAGCTTTTGTCTATATATCACACACACATATATATATGAAAAAGAGTTTTGTTTTAACAATGATTTATATATATACAAACATATAAACAAGTGACGAATGTAAAAAAAAAATTTAAATCGATTACCGTTGTTGGTTTAGTAGGTGCCATATTTTTACTGCTATATATATAATTAATTAATACAGAATGATTAATTAATTGTTAAGTTAGTTAATCAATAATTCATAACTTGAATCGCAAAAAATTAGAATGTAAAAAAAATTCATTACTTTATATTAATAAAAAAATCCTAAATTCAAATTAAAAAAAAAAAAAAAAAACTTTTAAAGCTATAGATGTTACACCAACATCAGTTATTGAATTAAGAATGATATTCACAAATAATATTAAATCCAACGAAACAGTTTATTACCGCCAAATTTCTAGCTGGACCGATGATGGTAAAGATCCAATATTCAGAATTTTTTAAAAATAAAATTTGATTGATTGTTTATGGAAGTCATGATGGATTTTCTTGGAGAACTTTTGAAGAAAAGTGTCCGTAATATAGAAATATTAGTTATTATTGTAAAAAATTAAGGAAATATGAGAATCCTCTTCCTTTGTTGGGGTGTCCAGAAAAGGACAGGGTACAGGAAATTGTAGCTGATGCCTGTCCATTGTTTATTCAATATTTGTGTATAAAATTAGAAAAAGACGGACGTGTGACAGGTAGGTGGTTTACGATAAAACTGAAAGGACAGATGAAATCAAGGAACAGGTCCTTTCCAAGATTACTTAATATCAATATTAAATAAAATAGAAAAGAATAGGGACAGGAAATAACCAACACCGTCACATCCTTTTCAAGACTCTTTTACTTAAAATGTCCAAGCATTTTTCATTATTGAATTTAGGATTATAGGCAGGAATTCTTTAGGTCGAAAGCCTGCCGCTTTGAAGCCAATACTTAGGTTCTTCAGGATATTTTTTAATAAAGTCTCCATAGGACCAATGAGGATAACTTTTGCCTAAAAAAATTGACATTGAAGTATTAAATTAAATTTAAATAATATATGGTTAAAAGGAAAACTCAAAGAATTAGTAAGTCAAATTGCAATGAATGCAAAGTATAAATCGTTATAATAAAAAATTGGTTTTTCGCGTAATTAAAATAATATAATTTAAATTTTTTTTAAAAATGATTTTATTTATTTATTCGATTCAATTCATTTACAAACATCCAACTAGAATTGTATTTCGAAACTCGAGGATTAACTTAGGAAACTCCTTTGAAAGTAGTTTAGAAAGGCAACTCCATAATACTCATCAAATTAATCAACTTGTAATTTACTAATTTGCCATTTTGATTTTTATCATAAAATTATTAACAAGCTACATAACGTGCGTTTTTGCATAATTGATACTTGGGATGTCAATACCTTTCGGTAAAAATTTAAGTTATAATCAGAAATGTTTTTTTCTTTTGCTGCTTCGAAGAACTTTACCAACACTTTCTTTTTTATTTAAAAAAACTATCCGGTAATAATAGTAATCTTTTAAAAGGAGCTGCATTTCTCAGTATCGAAATGAATATGAAGTGATTTTTAAGAAATCTTGTGGGATGGTGATGGGTGACCCAAGTAAAAAAGGTTTCAGCTCGTTAATATTATACAGATTGTAGGGCAGTTCGCTTTAGAAGATGGTTGTATGTATTAATAGCAATATTAACAACCAAAACTGCTTGATATTAATACAATTGACCAAGGTTTTTTTTTGTTAATAATAATGATGGTAATAATGACAACGAGATGATAACAACAACAATAATAATGTCAATAATGATGACGGATGACGACAATATTAATGATGAATAATAATAAATGTTTAGTGACAATAAATGTTTAGCAATACAGCATATGTTTTTCTTTTTAAAAAAACTATCTTTAAAAAAATTTTTATACAATAATGTATAGAAAAGGAGGACAAGAAAAACTGAAACAAGAAATGAGCAAGTATTATTAAAAGATAATTATTTACCAAGTGTACTTCAACGACATTGTCTGCTACATTAGTCAAAGTCATAAATAAAACAAGTCAATTTGAGCAGTACAAAATTAAATAATATTGATCTGTTATGAATACTTGAAGAGGTATCTTTATTACCATTTATTATTTATTAATTAATAATAAAGTTTTCTATGTTATTATCTAAGTTTTTATTTTAAAAAATATACTCAAAGGTATTACAATCAAAATGGTGATAATGACGATTAATGATGTGCCATTCATTGTAAACTTGATTTTTTTTTCACGCATAGTGCACATAGTGGACATAGGAAATTTTTCTCTCACCGTGCTGCAAACTATACACTATGTGCATAAGGATTATGAAATAACACTAAAACTATATTAAGAAAAACATAAATGCCAAAGATTATAAGGAGCTCCAAGATCAGGAATATACAGAACCAGTGTCGCAATATCAAGCAATCAAAAGGTTTGTTTAATGTTTAGTGAATAATATCTTGTATTATGATTATTGTTACTTTATTTTTATTTTTTTAAATCGTTGTGAAAAAATTTAATTACTAAAATATGTATGTTTAATTAGCGATGTTAGTTGGCTAAGAAATTTTATCGGCTTAGCCGACTAAAAAAAAATTTCATTTTACACCTGAAACTTTAATGCAATAGACATTTAGTTGAGATGGGTCCATCTGTATTACTTATAGTGACAAAAATACATTTACTCAAACAACAAAATAAAATATACATCATAGCAGGATAGAAGCCATAGAGTTTCTATTCGTAATACAAGTTCTTATTTTTATTCGAATTATTATTTGTTCTATTTGAATTATTTGATTATTTGTTCTATTCGAATTATTCGTTTTATCTGTTTTATTTCGTTTATTCAAATAAACTTTCAACATAATACTCAAATTCATGAATAAAACAAATAATTCAAACAAACTTTATTCGTATCATCATAATAACAAATAAATAATAGTAATAATGATTATAATGCATAATGAATAATTTTGTCATTCGTAATTAATTCGTAAATAATTTCGTAATTACGTATTATGTTTTTGGCAAAACAATTATCATCCCATGTATAAAGATGACTATTAGTATTAGTAATTGCACAAAGATCCAGGAATTATACAAATTTCCCACTAGGGGAAAAATAAAAAGCTTATTTTCAATTTCTTCAGTTCCAAAAAATGGATCACCAATTTGATTTATATAATGTTGAGGCACTAAGAAAAACAGTTCTATTTACGTGTTTAACAATAAAAAATTTTTTTTTGTAAATATAAACACAGGAAGAAGGGGATGAACACCAAGATCCAACTTATATTGAGACAGATTCTGACGAGGTACTTGTAACTTTATAAAGATTTTTTATTTATATTGAAAATTTTTTTCAAACAATCAAGGTGAACCTTTAAAAGAAATCGATAATCGCCCATCTATAAGGAAAACCTTAGGTTTAAAAATCAGCGAAAAAATAAATAATGATGTTTTAAAGAAACCTTTCAAACTTCTAACCAAAAAAAAATCGGGTAGTGATGTGTTATTTATCGAAGAAAACTTAAATGATGATGATTCTATGCCAAATATCATCATAAAAGGTGATAATAGCAGCATAAATGTCAATATAAATTATAACAATGCTTTGTAATAATGTGTTTATATATTCATCGATGCGCAATGTACTAATGTTAATACACAATATACTCATTCTCAATATTCCTCTTCCAATATATTAAATAAATTTATTTTATAAATTCATTATAATGCGTACATACAAAAAAACCGGAATTTTTATTTTTGAATTTATTACACGAAAATCCTGATTGGTGACACATAGTGAAACGGGGAATTATATAAATAATTCTGTAACAATTTTTGGAAAATGATTGACATTTAGAAATTCTGTTATGCTTCTAGTGTTCCATGTCGCAATCCAAAAAAGGAAACAAATGGTCGTAAAGGTGGCAGCAACCATCATCAAAAGTTGCAGCCGGTATCCTTATATGCTTCTGCAACTAAGAAGTTGCAACTTGAGATGTTGCAAGCAGTTACCAACACCAACTTTACTACTATATAATTTTATAATTTTATGTTGTGAGATAGTAAAATGAGGTCTAAGATGAGGTCCCAGTTTTTGTTGATCCACTTACTGCAGAAGACACATGACATGCCAAATGTTGGGGATGATCATTGACCAATGGTTAGTGCAAATTTTCTTGCAATTTGATTGGTTGATAAATTGATCAACAATGTGGACTAAAAATGATTGGAAATCATGAGAATCTTATTAATAAAGGGAATTCAATTGCCTAAATTGCAAAATTTGCAAATTTGGAAAAGTCCATAGCTCCAATCAGGTCCCACAAACAATCTTAGTAGATGGTACATTTGAGGTTTAATAGTAAATTACCTTTCTCTACCCCAGATTTTAAATATATCATCCTGAAAAAAATACAAATTCAAATATACCATATATGAAAAAAGTAATTTTTTCTTTCCACTAAAATTTTATTTCAATTGATCATTTACTGAGTGTTACAAATTATAATAGACACAAATATAGTCATATTAAAATTTGTGCAAACTACCAAATATAGGTGAGTTACTCAACGTTTTAAAATTCAGTTGGTGTGCAGTATTTACACATATCAAAATAGAGTGATCAATACATATTCTGATATAATGTGCTTCAACTTTTGACAAATCAAAATATTAGTTTACCTCTTAGATAATATATTGCTTGCCACCAGGAATAGTAAGTTCAACCTGCTTACTATCATGCACTACAAAATTAAATTCAATAATTAATAAATTCCCACAATAATAAAATTGATTGATTACTTAATTATGTATTGGATGCTTACTATCTAAAATATTCTGCTTGTCATCAAGTACTAAAAAAACAAAACTTAATTATTAATCTATAGTTAAGTTTGAATAATTTAATTAAAAAAGCTTCAAAAATACCTTCAGAAACTAATTTGCTAAGCTGTTTTTCAAAATCCGGTGTATTTACTGGTGGTGGAAGATTGGAGGTATCAAGAAGTCTGCTTGTATAAATTGCTTCAGAATGTAGTTTCCAGAAAGGTAGCTTTGGTGTAATAAATCCAGCAAATAAACTATTACTATTCATATCCCATTTATTTATAATGGTAAATAATTTTTTAGAAGTTGGCCTTTTGTCAGGTTGAGCATCCCAACATTCCATAATTAATTTAGTTAATAACTTAGGCATATGAGATGGAATTTCTGGACGTAAACCTTGGCAAATTCTTGATGCAAGATCATTATCATGTTGTGAGATCAAATATTCCGTCTCACACAAATCTATTAATTTGTTTATAATATTATTTATCCCTTCCTATGGCAGTATCCAGTTGTGTAATTCTTTGATTACTTTCTTTGCTTTATAGCGT
>CAUDNR010001011.1:0-14161 GCA_958430865.1 Entrophospora sp. SA101
ATGTGGACCAATGACCAATTACGATTATTAATTAACGAACGTAAATCTAGAAATATTGAATACCATAATATTGTTGGCAGTACCAGAGTTGATTTTTGGAATGAAATCGCAAATAAAATCAATGAAGAATTTCGCACTAATTATACTGGTCATCAATGTAAGGACAAGTTTAGAAATCTTGTTAATAGTCATAATGTAAGTATTATTTTTTTTTTGCAATTACGAAATATCTATATATATGTACCAAGATATCTCACTATGATTACATTCCTAACAATTTCCCAATTATACTAGTCATTATGTCGGTATGTGGCTGGAAATAGAACGGGTCGGAGAACCAGAGTTGCTGAAAGATATTTCGATGAATTTCGTTCTCGCTTTTGGGAAAGACCTGGTAATTTCACTTTATATGAATATGTTGAAAGCCATTAGTGGAGTTAACAAGACTAATTTTTTACAAAAAATAGAAACGCAATTCGACCAAATTCATAATGTAAACCGATCATCCAGAAGACGGGAAGAAAGACAACGTAGCCGTACACCACCGCCATCATATGAAGAAGTTTCATCGATGCTTGATCTCCGGGAATTTTCTACTAGCCAAAGGGGACGATCCAGATCACCTCGCAGAGTATCTAATGATAGTAGGAGGAACATTAATATTAATCAGTCTAATCAAGGCTTTGAAATAGATATACAAAACATGGGTTCTCGTATACCAGTTCTCGCTGAAAATATTTCGGACAATAGTAATATTGAGAATAATGTTCAAGAAGATAATGATAGATAAAATTAATAAAAAAATATTATTTAACCCTGATATTCTATCTGCATAATTAATCAGATAACGATATGTTGTATAATAAAAATTATTTTTAGGTTAAAATTTGTACGAACCTGATCATAATAATAATACGTGATTAACCAAATTCGATTAATTACCTTTAACGAATATAATAATTATATAATTTCACTTATCTCATAAAGAATTCCTCTGCAATTGTAACTTTTTTTCTTCGATTTCATATAAAAAAGATGTCTAAGTTTAATGTAAGCAATCAATCAAATAATTATTTATTTTTTCCGTTATTTATTAATACAATAATATAGTATACATCTTATTAGCCACTTCTATTGAGAAGCTGATCGTCTCCAGCCGATGTGAAATTTAAGTGGATGTGTAATAATAACAAGCAGGATCTATTATCTATACTATGGATTTTTGTGACCCATAAAACAGGTTGATATATAAAATTAAAGTAAAAAAAGCTATTAATCATCACGAAATAGCAGTGAATAAAAGTCTAAAGTACCAGCCCTCTAGGGATACCTTAGGTGATTTTATTTTAAAATATATATGAATAAGTTATACATTAATAAATAGATTAAATCGAATAAATGATATGTTATAATAAATTAAGCTATACATTGTTAATTTGTCGCATTTCTTCACGAACCGCCCATAATAACTGATAATGTAATGCTAATTCAGTAGCACACATACCTTCGGGTCTGAAGAAAATTTCTAACCATTTTCTCTGTATAATTCTACATGCTCGAATTTTTCTACCGATTTCTCTTGCACGCTTAACCTTCTTGATAGCATTGGACATCCATAATTCATATCGATGCAATGCATACTCATTATCGAAATTATATGAGTCAGAGACTCTATGCTCTGCATATTCTGAAATAGATTTTTGCTTGATTTTCAAGTACTCATCATAATTTACTCCACAAAAGGAATTTCCAGCACAATGAGAGGCCCAATGTTTTTCCATTCCAATATGATTATAGTTATTTCCCATATTTTTGGTTCGTTTTCCGGTATATACTAATTGATTACAAGAGAAGCAGATAGCAATACCAATTTCAGGCGCATAGCTTTTATAAAACCCATTAATCTCAGACCAGTATGTTATTAATTTTCTGGCTTCAAAGTATCTTTTGTTAGGTAGGAGATTATTCTCTCTGAAATATTGTAAACGAGGCCAAATTCGATTCATCCACTCACTGGGAGTTTCATTATCACGAATTTGTGGCATCTTACAATATTCATCCCATTCAGCATCGGTACAATCAGTTCCACGTCTTTCACTTAAACTAGCCATTGTATATAACCAAATTATAGTATTTTTAGAAGTTTATATCGTATTTAGGGATTTAGACCTATTTGATTTAATAACTTTATACTCTAGAATAACTGGATTCAATTTTAGTCCAGATGCTCGAAGAGCGCCCCATAGGGCCTGGATCCTCGAACCATCTCTTCAAGAGTGTTATATTCGCCATATTTTGTGGGGGTATTTGTGATGAGAATGAGTGAGATATATAGGTATAAATATAGTTTGTATCATTGTTCGTAATTTGAGGGATAAACATATCACAATTCATTTTTGTTCGATATAATGATAGAACCAGGTTTATTTTTCGTGAAGAAAAAAATAATGATTCATATAATTATTTGAGTCTTTGTTCCACGAGATTATTTCTGTGACACCGCTAAATTATTTTCTCACTATATATATGAATTAATTAATAAAGCCTTTTCCTTACTGTAGATAGCTTTTCCGATAAGAAAAAAATACAAATGGGACCCAAAAAGGTTATGAATGAGGAGAGTTTATTGTTCTTTATCAGCAATAATATCAAAATTCATATATTACGGAACTTGAGATCCGAGATCGCCAAAATCTGTCTTATTTTACACTTTGAATGAGAGATCGCCAGACTGGAAGGTTTAATTTCCCCATAAAAGGCGAAATATATTCAATTCTTGGCGCTTGTGATTCTAATAGACCTGCCTTACGAAGAAAGTATCTGGCAAATGGTTGAGGTAACGTAATTACTAATGTAATTTTTTCTTCTATCAGGTTAGATTTAGCGAATGAAACATAAATAAACCTGATTTGTGAGGTAGGTTTCATCACTCTTATCTTTTTTATCGAAAAAAACTGTTTAACATACTTGCAATTTATTTCTGAGGTAATGTATCATTATACAAGTCGGACTTTTACGTTACAAAATTCTACTAATTATGAATTTTATATTTAGAAGTTCAAAAGAGTAGCAATACTAATAATTCTGGTACTTTCAGTGTTAACGATTCTAATACCCCTAATATCAACAATTATAATATCCCAAAGAATAATGATACCTACATCTCCAAGGTTAATAAGCCGTCTAAATCAAAAAAGTATAATCCAAGATCTTCTAATTCCAATCCTCAACATAAGAATAGGAAAAATAGAAATAGTAAGTAAAATTCTGCCTTCTCACATATACGTTAAAGAAATATTAAATCTCTTTATTTATTAATCAGATTATCCAAACTATGATCTTGAATATGATGATGATGATGATGATGATGATATTATACTTCTGAAAAAGATCTCTATTGCAATAATGAGCAATATTGTTTAAGATATCTTAAAATGATTGAATTACTTCGTAAGAATCGTGGGGATACAGAACCTTTAGATTTTAATTAGCGGAGCTAACAAAATTCATTTCATGTAAATTAATAAAGGCTCCAACAGAACCTCTAATGAAATATGGTTTTTATGATCGTAGTATTGTGTAGACATCTGATCTTTAATGTTTTATGCCTTTACTGTTACTGTATCAATATTATTCTGGAAAGTCTTCCAACAATTGAGATAATAAGTTTTTTCACCATAACATTTGCCATCACCTCACTCACCCTTTATCTTATCATTTATATGGTCTTTATTACATACGGGGAATGATTCTGAACAAGCAAAAAATAATGGCCATATTCATTACTGTGCACCAATACCATTTTGATAATATGCCTTCTTTCGCATTTCTTTTGGATCATTGGGCAAAATAGAAATTGGAGATCGGGATTTGTTAGATGTATTTACCTGAGGTATAGTAATAGGTGGTATACTAACGTCGGCTTCTGTAACTGAAGATGATGAGTCAGAAATTCGAAGTTTTGCTTCCTCGCTTACCTCAGTGTTTGACATTTTCATTTTTACTACCCACATGCAAGTCAAAAAAATGCGGGAAATTAAATTTTATTACACATAACGATCATTAGATCAATTTTATTAATATAAAAAAATATACGATAATAATCAGTCAAATCTGTGGTCGACCATAAATTTTTTGGTCGTTGGTCAAATGACCTTTGGTCTGATTGAACCAATACTGGATATTAATTCTACACCTAATAATCCGGCTCTTTATTCAACACTCTAAATTATATTTGGATGTAACGAAAAAGAATTGTCCTTTGCAAACTGAGCAAGAAACGCATACGCTTTTAGTACTGTTGGTGATATCGATCCTAATATAAGAGTTTCCGTGATGTAAAGGTGTTGGTGGTCTCTTCTAACAAACCAGTGATTATCATATGTCGATAGAATGCCGTATTGCAACTGGTTCTCTGACATATAGTAGTATATTTGTTGTACCACATCCTTCGCTCTGGAATTTGTTTCATAAAAATCCGGCAGTGATTGTCCAGAATTTAACTCACTTAGGACGTGTGCTCTTTTTATTTCTATTACCAAGATCAAGGTGTTTTCTAAGTAATAGCATGCGTAATCTGGATTGCCATCACCAAGAACTTTTCGCATCGAGTACTCATAATTTGGCGTGAGTTCATTCAATACCATAAAAATATTTACATTTATAGCTTGACGAACGATCTCTTCATTTGTTACCTTAAACTTTCCAATGAATTGTGGCTCTTTGAACCTTGGTTGTTTATTATCGAAATAATGTTCATTCACCATATTGAAGAAATCTTTCCACAATAAAACCTTTTTCGGTGGTTTTCCACCTACTTGCGTAGTATTTTTCGAGATAGTTCCGTGAGGAGAGTAGGTAACGTGAGGAGGGATGTAAGACAATGCGTCTTCTAATGTAATAAGTTCTGAAAAAATAAAAGTGTATATAATTGCAATATTAACTGCCTTAAGTAATCTGTTAAATAATATGCAAGGTGTATAAAACTCATCTATTTTATGATATTACTTCCTGCTTATTCAACTTATCGACCAATTCCATGATTCGAAACTGGACATTACTTACCTGACTGCTCTGTTATTTTTTTCTTTTTTGAGGTGGAAGAACTATCCATTCCCATGGTTACTATTTTTCGTTTTTCTGATGAATTCGTTATATCTTCTAAAACCTTACTTACTTCTTTAGTATCAGACTATATAGAAAGCAAAAATCAGGTGAGAAATACTTTCTCAGTAAGCGAGACAAGGTAAAATTAGGATTATGATGGTCAGATGTAGAGAATGCCAACAGCTCAGCTTTTTTGTTGCATATAAAGGAAGGTACGTAACCGAATCCTTCTCCAGAATCAGTAGACCTTTATCAAAAAAACTTGTGTTGGCAACCTACTACACTTATCAGGAGTCCTCAGACACTTGTGGCAACTCGTTGGGACGGAACGCAACGTGAAGTACAAGAGCTGGTAAAATAGACACCTGGAAAAATGTACACCTAAGTTGACCACTGCCCATCCTTTTGGGAACGGAACGCAACAAGGGGAGCAAAATTCTATATCAACCTATCACACTTACTTTTTTCTTTTTTATAAGTTCCTTTGCAATTTGATGGATCTCCTCTGTAAAATTTTGGTCATTTTCAATACCTTTCAATGTCTTATATGAATAGTCCTCTTATTCGTACTTTCATAGTACTCAGCAATCATTGCAGAAAAATGTTGTAACGACCATACTTTTGGTGGAAAAAATTCAAAGTACTTCCCGTAAGGGATGAGCGATTTGGTTATGGAAGTAGACATATAATCAAAATAGGTAATTTACCAGATTTGGTTTATCATAACAATAGTAACAATTAGGTGGTCATACAATTATGCATCCAATAATTTTTGTCGGATTGATCAATGAGATTGATAATTGATGTTGCACGACATAAGGATTATACAAAATTTGAATTTCTTCCGTTCAACTATTTCATACCCGTGTTTAAGAAAGATCCTGTAAAATATATTACGGACTTCCTTCTGATTTTCACGAAGAAGTACGGTCAGGGAATTTATTGAAGGTATGTATACACTTTTATACTTGAAAAAGTGGATCGCGGAAGATCAAGATTATGGATTAAACGAGAGAATATTCCTCAAAGACACAAATATCGATACAGATAATTACATTTAATCGAACAAGAAATTCATAGATTTTTTTTAAAAATAGCAAATAGGTATCATGATTTTTTATTGTAATATGATAGTTAATAATGTTTAATGATATTTGATATAGAAAAATAGAAATAAACGCGAGCTTGCATGGGAGGGATGCGAAAACGCATATAATGCACGAATCCAAGGCCATGTAATGTGCATCCCTATACTTTGGGCTCGCGATTATTCAGTACTAGTACTAGTAATTATAAGATTATTATTTTTGTTTCTACCGCTACTACTACTAACGAACTTGTCTTTCTTTTTCCCTTCTTTATCGACCCAAGCTTCTAATGTTGTAACATGCGGTTTTTTTTGGTGGCGATAAAATCCAGATAACGTCGCAGGACCAAGTCTAATTTCTTCAGATAAGACATTATACATTGTAGCGGGGGAACGCCCTTCTCTTTTTCTTCTCTCGTCGAAGAGGTATGTAAATTCAACCCAGGTAGCCTCGGTTCCATCTGAATATTCCGATCTATGGCTTGTAATAGAGGCGCGCCCTGTAACGTTAGACTCGTTAGTATAAATTCTGGAATGAGCGAGTACACTTGCATCGTAAGATAGGTTATCAGGCACGTAAGTGCCACTGCTTTGCAATAAATTTACCTAGACTCTGTGTTTCACTTTTCCATTCTGATTCCGTGCGCATTTTACTGATTTCATTATTGAGTGCTAAAATAGTTTTTTCAATGTTTTTTGTAGCTGGATCTGCGGTTTGTTGCTTATACGAGATGCGCATAAATATCATGATTACATATGGTGCGATAAAAATCAAAAAGAAAAAAACATGAATTATATCGATAGACATTTTTAAATAGATTTTTAATAGATTTTTAAATAGATTTTTGATCGATTTTTTTGATTAGGTGTTACAGTTATGAAATAGAAGTAGAGAAGTTGACTTATCTTGTATTTATATATCTTTCTCCCATCACCACCCGCAGTCTAAAATTAGATCAAAACCTTCTGAGAATAACGATGACGCATTACAGAAGATGTGTAATATTAGCATGAGTTAGATTCGTGCTAAAAGACAATTGTGTTGATCCATATAACAAAATCTCCTATACCGAATTGGATTTTGACGCACTGACAAGCTAGGTAGATTTTATTATTATTATCATTATTATTACTATCAAATAAGTATATATGGTAATTTTCCTTCGCAATGATTGTGACGCACTGACAAGCTAGGTAGATTTTATTATTGTTATCATTATTATTACTATCAAATAAGTATATATGGTAATTTTCCTCCGCAATGATTGTGGAGAATAAAATACAATCACTAAATGAACTCGCGTAATGATTTGTTCAGATAACTTTTTACATATGCTAATTTTATATGGATGATCCAGTATATTATTGCAGATCGGGCCCAGAGGGGACAAGTCTAAGACTTATGGCACTTACGTACTTGACATATATTAATTAAGTATTTTTCTATGGGCGATCTTGACAACATTTCTTGTTTTTTTTTATCAAAGTAAGAAGTTAATACATCTATTATTCGAATAAGCGAAGCTTAGTGTTTTTTGGCACACATTAATAAATTATAATATTATATTATATATATTTGACTGAAAAATCACGTGCGCCGATCACTTTGGCAAGAAAAAATCAAATCGGAATTAATTACTTATTCTCTACTACGAAGCACCATTATCTGTTTGCGTCCACATTCCGAAAATTAATCTGGATTAAATATATTATTTTATTATAACAAATATGATAAGTAATACTAATAATAGATTTGATCAAAGCGAAACACTTGCTCAAGTATATGAAGTGTTTTTATATAAGAAGAAGGATATAATAGCAATTCAAGAAAAACTCAGTATTAATGGCAATGCAAATAATGCAACAACGCATCAAAGCAAAACAAAACATGAGCCCGAAGGCAAAACACTTGTTGATTCATATAAGTTATTATTACATTTGGTGGGGGGGGGGGGTTAATACCAATACAGAAAAATCTTGACATTGATGGCAATCCCATTCTAGCAGTGGAGTGGTATAATAATGGGCAGAGCCCAGAGTCTCTGACTCATCTGGCAAATCAAAGCAATAAAGCTTCCACCGATTTACCACTTTCGAAATTGTATAATTTGCTTTTATATTTAGAAGAGGATATAATGGCAATTCAGGAAGAACTTGGTATTGTCGGTTATACTAACCAAGAAATGGTAGACGAAGCTGATAAAAATGCAAGAGCATATCTCCAAAAGTTTGAGAAATTTCATGGTCCCTTAGAAGATGTTCCAAGTGTGATATTACAAAAATTTAGCAAAATGGGGCTAAAGAAAATGTGGTTTACTGGAGAGGGACTTCCATTATTTCCGAATGTCTCTCCTCAACAATTACATGAAGTTTTCGTTAAAAAATCAGCTAGCACCCATGTCTAGAATAAGTTAGCTAATCTACCTCCAGAAACAAAATTAATATGTGGAGCATAGAGTCTCTGACTCATATTTTTAACCGAGTTTTAATACTTTTGTATAGAATTCTTTTACTGGAGCTCTAAAGGTCTGAATCGGAAGATACTTTGTAATAAATGGTATTAATTCTATAGGAAGAAGATCAAGTAGATTAGACATAGTTTTAACTGGCACTTTACCGATTTCACAAGATTGAATTTCCATTGCCACGCTTTATTATAGCGGAGCTAGTGCCAGACACGGAGTGACATTATTGCGAAGCAATGGACATAGTCCTCATAAGAAATAGGCACATAAATTATGAATATGAAACACATTTAATACCACTGGAAATATCTTTACCATCTCTCTTCCTGGGTTGACGTCAAAAAAAAGCTTAATGCATGGAGTGCACTTTCTCCGAAAGATCATTTTTATACAACAACAATAGATACATCTTATTTATTCATAAAACAGAGAAGATCTAGCACCTTTGGTACTTGCTCCGCTAATGATCACATAATAATACACGACATCAGATTAAAATGCATTTGTGAAGTCTCATATGTTGGGACACTAACTCCACTACAAAGCTCGATAATTAACTTTACTCTTTACTTTACACTTTAGAATGGGGCGTTTCCTTATTGCTGAGCAATGGCTCTTCGAGCTTACCGCTTCGATCCTATGTATATCCTCTGTTGCTGAAGTATCTGAATCAGAAGAAAAGTTCGAATCCGTGGTTGATTAATTTTTTTATTTTATTTGAATATATTCGTATCTTATACAAAACAATGGGAAATACCAAATCCGAACTAGATCTATTGAAACAAGAGAACGCTAGGCTTTTGACTAGAATTGCAGAATTAGAACAGATTGCGAAAGAAAAAAAATAAGCTTGAGCGTAGAATTGTAGAATTAGAACGATCGGCAAAAGAAAATGAAGAACGATTTGCGAAATTGGAACAAAGGCAGTTGCAAGATGACGCACGGAGTGCGGTGTTTCCAACACTTAAATCTTTGGTTAATACCGTTCCTACCGAAATAGTAAATTCCAACGATATTCCTGCATCTGAAATAATAATAACCAGTGACACATCAAATTCTGATGATACCTCTGAACCTAATAATGTCTCGGTATCTGATGTATCCAATAATGTTTCAAATTCTGATGAACCTAATAATGTCTCGGCATCTGATATATCTGATAATACTTTAAATTCTGATGTATGTCTGGAAGAGACGAAGTCTAGAGTCTCCGATATACCTTTAACCCGATGCTTTGCATCTCCTATTCCTGCAGAAACCATATCATTGGAAGAGAAGGAAGAAAATGAATTTCTGAATTTGCAGTATAAGGATCGGATTAGTAAAGAGATAACGGAGAGAATTAGGGAAAAGAAACTCCAAGATCAAGAAAAAATCATAACTTCCCAGGATACTAAATCTTCTTTGAGTGTAAAAGGTGGACAGGGGTTAATCCAAGAATTATTTACTCCAGAGCTGTCTCTACAAGAATCGAATATAATTCAAAACCATGTGATTGAAATTTCCGAGACCGGCGGTCCCGGAAAATCTAACATTGATGAAGCATCGCAACATCTAGCTCAGTTATGTGATAAAGCTTTTGATGCTGAGGATGGTGCAAATAGAGCTAACCAAGAAGAAATCTTATGTTGGGCCATCTATGGAAAGGATTTCAGGGTTCAGTTCAATGATATTATTAAAAATAGCGGAGGTAAAATTGGTGAAAAGAAGGCGAGAAGCTTACTTTATGATTCTATTACAAAACAACTTTCTATTATCCGTAAAAAAAGATCTCAAAAATTGGGTTTATATCTTCCAGAAATATCGCGGGATGCTTTGCGCAAAAAAACTCAGAGAGCTGAGAAAATTTATATATTATTTGAAAAAATAGGCCATGATAAAATCAAATACATCAAATCATATAGTGCGAATTCCATTTCAAAACTTACTAATGATCAAATTCAAGAGATTATAAATTATTCTTGTCAGAACGTCGATACAGATAATGCAAGACATCAAAATTCTGAGACCGCCGGTCCCAGAAAAATCTCATCTGAAACAGACGAAAGTATTACAACCACTTCCTCTGTCCCACTGGTTCATACCTCTAATTCTGAAGATAAAATAAGTGAGAAAGTCAAATCTTTACCCGAGGAAGAGGTAAGTATATCTCAACCTAAGACCTTACCTGAAAAACAAAATAATCCTACCCACCTTATGACTGCTCCCGGCAAGGATAACCATATAAGTTTTCGTAGGAAAGTATTAGATCAATATCCCGATATATTTTATGAATTTAATGATGAAAATATTGATTACTACGGAATTGGTGATGATGCATCATGTCCTTTATGCAAGTTAGACCATGATGGTGAGGAAGGTATAAAAGGAGAATATAAAGATGAAACTTACTATATTAAATGTGAGCAAAACGAAATTCAAATAACTACATAAAATTTGTTTGCGCTTTATAACCCGCCTTTTCACAATAACTGCTCAAAGCCAGAAAAAAAGTCAGATAACATATACTGATAGGAGCAAAGCTCCATTGCAAGGCAATAATAAATACCGATAATATATACTGATAGCATATACATTTTTTTTTTCCGAGAGACAAAGAGGAAAAAAGGAAATTAAATTGCTTTGAAATTATATAAACGACAACATGGATACACAAGCCAAGTCTGATAAGGTACTAGCCCCCGAATATCTGAATTGGTATTCTAAATTAACTGATTTGCCAACCACTATATCCGATAAACTTCGTTCCAAATTATATAAAATATATAAGAAAAAAACTGGGCTTGATCCCTGGATAATGTCTGAAACTCCCGAACCTCCACAAATCGAAAAGACTGATAATTACCTTTCACAGGATTGTGTTATCAAAATTTCTAAGTTTCCAGAAGAAAAAAGCACGATCCATGAAGCAGTACATAAACGTTTTCCTTTCTTGTCCTATACTAATTCAAATGCATGGCACCGGGATGTATTTAAATATACCGATTCAGAAGCTAAATGTCCTGTATGTAAAGAGGTACATACACATCGAGGTATATGGGGCGATTGGAGCTGTCTCGGTAAAGATAACCACTATTTTCTTAATTGCCCTTTTCGTATTGATCAAAAGAAAGTTATAACCGCCATACAGAGTTTGCACGAAAGTGTGTCAAACAAACCTCGAGAAACAGAACCTCGTTCACCAACTCATTCAAACAAAAATCGTCTTTATCAGTATGCCATCAAACATGGAATAGATCCTGAAGAATTTTCAATCATTACAGAGGCTGAAAGAAATAGGTGGGCTATGGGTTGTTTCCGAGAAGACTTGGAAAGAGATATGCGCTTCTACCGTGGTGGAGTAGAAAGAAGAGAAGATCCTAGAAAATATCGCAAATTTTTAACAGATCGGGATAGGCTATTCGGAGAATCGCCTGTGGCCTGCTTTGCAATAGATAAATAGCATGATTCGGATAATTTCAATATGTGTAGGAAATAATTGTTTTTTGGATAATTATATGGGTAGTTTTATTAACGAAATATATGTCGAGTAATGTCCAAATGATAAAAAATGCGGAACTCTTTACTGATTGAGGTTATGTAAATTCACGATTATCCCATTCTAAGATAATGTAGAATTTTTTAGAATATGTAATATAATAATTAGGTACTAAAAGTGTCATTCACTTTATAATATTTTTGATTTCAAGAACTTCTTACCCGCAAGGTCATCAGTGAATGGACAAATTCTTCTACCTTTTCAACCGACTCATCATGAAAAGGGATTTTCGCTTCAATGATAGGCATATAATATTTTATACTCTCTTCTTGTATTAATCCACTAAGTATAAATTTGCTACCTACATTTATTAAAAAATTAATGATTGAACAGAAGGCAAGCGTATTTAGCGATACAATAATCATTACAATTACCTGCAATATTAATACCAAACGCAATATAAACCTTTCGTAATTTTCCCTTTACGATTTCGTTATATCCATGTGAACAGAGCTTCGCAAGCTTATTATGATCATCACGAATTTTCTGGTCAGTAGACACCCACTTACCACTTTCAACATATACAATCTCATTCTGTTTCCGTTTCAAAGATGCTCGTATCATAAGATCTGGTCTATCTCCTCTTGAACTAATTTCCTCTAATACCTTTTGGTTCTTACTAGCAATACTCTGTCGCTCGCCTCTAATTACCTCAACGTCATATTCGATTGGTACTGATACAAAGAGGCTTCGATTAAATGGGCCATAGTTTCGACAAGAGAATTTTCTGACCCATCTGAAACTCGACGAAGAACATTTGATCTTATTTTCAGCAAGAGAAGATCTGTTATATTTTTTCCCACTTGGTCTCTTTCGTAGTCCTGCTCAACCCAACGGCCATGAGTCACTTTTTCGGATGGCATTATCATAAACCTGTAACGCTGTTGGATTTCATTTCTTTTAACAACAAAATTAGTACACAATTTTCTTATTGAAGCTTCTTTGTTTAGCCCCCTTATAGAGGCTCTTTCACCCTAGTCACGTAATATTGAAATTCTTTAATAGTGTATGGATCCCACACAAAAAGTTATTGCGTAATATAAAATACATACCACAAGAAGGCTTTGTTCCTCTCTTTCTAGTGAAAATTGGGAAGATCCAAGATCGATTATATTGTTAACCAATGGATCATTCCACGATAAATCATTGACATTCACAGCACATAATCCCTCATATAAACGTAAATGAGCAGGGGATTTATCTCTCTGACCTTCTAAAATGCCCTTCATACTGCCGATATTGCACGTAGCCTGACTTCTCCAATCCGGTTTTTCACGTTTAGGCCTATATTATTTTAAAGTATTAGTCTGTTTCATCTAATTTATCCTTTAACTTCTACAAATTAACCTACTGGAATAGATCAGTATCCATCATCAATGGATTAAGCTCCTTCCACACAAATCGTATCTAGTGTTAGAGAGAAAAAAATTAGCTTGGTTTGAAAAACAATTAGAATTTATACCAGATCATGTTGATCAGAATTGATATGGCTGGCCATGCGATATCACCACTTATTTTGCTAATCATAATTATTAATAGTGCAATGTTGCAGATTATCGTCGGTAACTCATCGCGTCGAATGCGGAATACCACTTACTCAACACCATTACACTATTAGAATCATTTCCCAAAATATAATATCATCATATCTACATTAAATTACATTTATCTTAAAACAGTAATAAATTAATACCTTCTCTATGTCTAGCAATGTCAAGAGGTGTTGATTGCGACTCTCAAAGTGAAGATGCTATCAAAACTGATAATTAATAACTAATTATATCACTAATCTATTGCAGAGCAATGACTCTTTGAGCCTAGATATTCCCATATAAGTCATAGATATCCTCAATTTCATCATATTCTTGTTTAATCATAGGGACGATTGGCTTAGGTGCTGGAATAATTGGTCTGTCATTCATTACACCATAATGTTCAACTGATGAAGCATGACCTATTTTATGC
>CAUDNR010001012.1:10967-21139 GCA_958430865.1 Entrophospora sp. SA101
AGCTAGAGGATTATCTGGTTCAGCCTAAAGAGAATTATTCTGAAATCCTTCCACGAACCTTTTCAGAAGAAAAGCCAACAGAAGAGGAATTTAAACCTATTGATGACGATGATGCTTTGGTTAAAGGAGCTAATTTAGTTATTGCAATATATGGGTGGCTTCAGATTGGAAGAATCGAGAAGGGATTCATCAACTTTCAAGCACAATCCGTCTGTGGAGCAGGAGGCTTTGCCTCTAAAGAGTGTCCTATATGTGAAGTTAAACATGAAAAAGACCAACTCTACGGATTTATTCGAAAAAATGGCTATTTTATACTCAAGTGCTATCGGCAAAAACAATATAAGCCAGATCATAAGGGATTAAGCTTTAATAAGGTATCAGACAAAGTTAAATCAATAGTGAAACCTAAATTGGGATTAAATGAAAGAATTGCCAAAGCTATATCAAATCCACGTCCACTTCCCGAATTAGCCGGAGAAATTATCAACGTGAAGGAAATGGAAGATGCACCAGAAGCTTATCCGGATTTCTTGAGCGAAAAATCTAGTACAACTCTTATCCGCTCTCCTATGATGACAGGAAAAACAAAAGGTCTAAGAATGATTATCAATTCATTGACTAAAAGTGGCGCAAATTTACCTTCCATTATTTGGATCTCTTATCGAAAAACTCTTAGTAATGAATCACAAGGTAAAATTAATGAACTTAAATTGTCAGGGCTAAAAATCTGTAATTATCAAGATGAACGGAATTTATCTGTAGACAAATGGGACGTTATTATAGTCCAAGTTGAAAGCCTTTCTCGTATCGAATTCTCAGCCCGTCCAATTGTAGCTGTTTTGGATGAAATCAATGCAATTTTTCACCAAATGAATAGTGGTGTAAAAGCACGCGAATCTGAAAATGCAATGCGTGATGTATTAAAATCCGCTCAACACGTGTTGGCAATGGACGCATTTGCAAATGAATCAACATTGGCCTTTCTCAAGGCTTATCGCGGTGAAAATATCCGAGTGATTGATAATAAATTTCAGCCTCTTATAGGTAAGACTGTTGAGTATCTTTACGACCCAAATAGTGGGGCTGAAGCTATGCGAATTGGGTTTGAATTTCTCAGACAAGGCAAACATGTGGCATTTGTTGTAACAAATTCTAATATGGCTCGAGCATTAATAGAAAAAGCTTCTAAATTATCTTTCAAAGCTCGTGCCTATTATGGAGATATGGATGGAAAACAACGAAAAAAAGACTTTTTAGATATTAATACTGCTTGGGGTGAACTTGATTGTGTAGCTTATACGAGTACAGTGGAAGCGGGCATATCTTTTGAAAAGACTGGTCACTTTGATGCGGTTATAGGCATTACAAATATTGCAACTCCAGTTAATGTTGAAGCTTTTATCCAAATGATGTTTCGAATTCGTGATTGTAAAAAGCGTATACTATCTCTCTATTATCAAAACATTTCCAATGAACTTTCTCGTTCGCCAGGCCATGAAAATATTCGTGCTGAACTTGAAAGTGCTCGTCCTACTGATCTACCTACAGCAATTAAGGGCCATCGTGAATGGGATAAAAATATTGTTTCATATAAACTTGATCAATCTCCTGCTGTAACATCATTCCTTGAAGTCGAACATCGAAAACGTCTATCTGGAAGAAATTTCATTGAGATATCATGCAGTCTTATAGCCAGTACAGTGGAAGCGGGCATATCTTTTGAAAAGACTGGTCACTTTGATGCGGTTATAGGCATTACAAATATTGCAACTCCAGTTAATGTTGAAGCCTTTATCCAAATGATGTTTCGAATTCGTGATTGTAAAAAGCGTATACTATCTCTCTATTATCAAAACATTTCCAATGAACTTTCTCGTTCGCCAGGCCATGAAAATATTCGTGCTGAACTTGAAAGTGCTCGTCCTACTGATCTACCTACAGCAATTAAGGGCCATCGTGAATGGGATAAAAATATTGTTTCATATAAACTTGATCAATCTCCTGCTGTAACATCATTCCTTGAAGTCGAACATCGAAAACGTCTATCTGGAAGAAATTTCATCGAGATATCATGCAGTCTTATAGCCAGTACAGGCGCTTCTCTTCAACTTATAAAAATGGATGAGAGCCAAGAAGTTATAGGGAATCGCAAAAGGGTCCGCAATGAGGTCAGGGTTGAAGCATCAGTTATCAAGGAAACGGATTTTAGTGCTGTTGCAACTTCCCGAAATCTCATCCCTGAAGAAGCCGAAATTCTTAAGTTTGATCAAGAACGCTCTATCCCAGATACTATGGCACTTAAACGTTTCTATTTGCGAAGTCTCTATACCGGTAAAGATATGGATATGAGCATCGAAGATTGGGATAAACTTTGTAATAAAAAATTTGTGGAACATTTTGGATCTCCCGAACCTCGAAAACATTTCTTACGTCTATCTCATCTTCGGAGGCTTGGTTATGATGAAGAAAGTGCAATAGAAGGATTGGAAGCTAAGGATCTCGCACAATGGGAAGACACCTGTTATAAAGCCGAAGAGAATTTTGAAAAATCAGTAGCGGAGGACTTGCGTAAAACTTATTCAGCAAATCACTGGAAGGTTATAAGAGAACTCTTTCAAGTACTGGGCTTTACTGGTATAGATGATAAACGTATCCTTCCTGGCAATATTGTATCAGAAGCATTCACACAATCCTGTGAAAAATTTATAGAAATTCGAAATCAATCCTTATTGCTCTTTGGCTTTAAGTCTCGTGCAAAAGAAATACCAGATCTTAAATCAGCTATAAAGGCAATTAATGCAATTGTTGGTAATTGGTGTGGTTATACTATAAAAAGTGAACGAAAATTGGTAGGACCTAAAGGACAACAGATTTGGAAATATTCATATCAAATTAACCGAAAACCATATAATAGTCGTGGTTTTGATAATCAAGAAGAAGTAATGGCTAGAAAGTTAGATAATCATGAATATTACCCTATAGCTCCAGTTCTTCCGTCATATAAGCCAAAGGTAAGTGATGAGATTCAGGATCTTTTCGATTCTATACCTATTATTAATAATATTACTTCAGAACATGTTGAGCATAAAATTTCTGACTCATCTAGTAATGCAATTGATGAAAAAGATTTACCTTTGAAAATACCAGCCCGTAATCAATCTGCTGGTCTTTCCCAAGATAGATGCCATGTTGATACTATTATTAGTAAAGCTAGTATAGTTGAGAAAAAAATACCCGAATCCTTAACTCATCTATCTTCAGAATTTCTCATTAAAAATGAATCTGATATAGACAATCTTATCCTTCTTTTACAACAAAAATTCCAAATGTCTCAGGAAAGGTTAGAACAATGGCGAACCAAGATTGCCTTTGAATTGCGGGATAACCAGAATTACTGGAAAAAAGAGCGCGAGACCATGAATGAAGCTGAGTTCTTGGAACACAAGCGAAATTTTGAGGCTAAATTAGGTATTCCTACCACTCCATACAAAAAAGAATTAAAAACCTACTCTTTAGCCCTCATTGAATATGTGTAACTGTTGTTCAAGATAATACAATCTAGTTAAGTAGTAATTTCTGGTGAAGAGAGATTGCTACATTCGGCTAGTTATATATCCGGGTAAAGGGTTTTTTGTCGCCTCTACAATTAATATAAGAAAAAATTCAAATCAAAAATTAATATTCCAATACCTAGATCATACAAAGGGGATTTTTGTGTTGTGTGATTTTGATTGAGGTAAGTGCTTCCAATATAGGGGATAAGATAATTAAATCGATAACCATTTTTGTACCACATGATTTTAGTACTTTATGTCAATTCAGTAATATACAAAGGTTATCAAAAATGTAATACGCAAAAGTTATCAAAAATGTGATCTAATTTTTTGACACAATGTGCAAGTACTCGAAGACAGTAACTATATGAGAAAGAGTTTTAGAATCGAAAAATATAGCAAGCTTTCGGTAATACGCAAAGGTAGAATAATATAAGGAAAGAGGTAAGAAAAAATTGTGCTTTTACATATTACCAAATGGGGATAAAAATTCGGCACTACGTGCCTCATCCTCGGGTAGCATAATAGATAACAATTCGGCACTACGTGCCTCATCCTTGGGTTACAAATAGGATAACGATTCGGCACTACGTGCCTCATTCTCGCGTTTCCAAATAGGATAACGATTCGGCACTACGTGCCTTATCTTTGACGAGGCAAATGTAAAACGTACGTCATCCGATAAGCAGACTATAAACATCCCATCTTTGACGAGGCAAATGCAAAACGTACGTCATCCAATAAGCAGACTATAAACATCCCATCTCTGACGAGGCAAATGCAAAACGTACGTCATTCGAATGACGAGGCAAAATCAAAATGGCCATCATTCTCGGGTGGTTTATAGTCCGCACTAAGTGGGATATTTGGAGTCTGTACAGACTCCAAATATCCCACTACTCCTTAGAAAGTTGTTTATTATGAAAATATTATTTTTACAAGTTAGGAACAACTTATCTTGTTATAACAAAAAATTGAAAAACATGGCCAGTAAACAATATATCAAAAAACAAACAAAATGGGATGAAATGTAAAATAATTTTTTGTATATATTTTTTTATGCAATTTGATCATTACTTTTTTCTTTGACTCCCAGAAACTTTGCACTCCACTTTCCAATTTCTCCCATCCAAAAGTTTTCCTTCTCTTCTAATGTCTTCTTTTCTCCTTCTAATTCATCTTTTTCTCCTTCATAATCCTCTTCCACCCTCTTCCTCTTCAAATTCCTCAACCTCTCCTCCCACTTCTCTTTCCATTTCTTCAAGTTCTCTTCTGCTGACTCATACTCTCTTTCTGCTTTTTCCAATTTTACTTTGTATATTGCCTTTTTTTTTTGGAAGAAAAAGATCATAAAATTTAATTTTAAAACTTTTAAAAAAATTTTTTTTATTGATTTAGATCAAATGTTGTACATGGGGCATTTCTTAAATGTCCTGGACCACTAATATATCCAGGACCAGTAGTACAAACCACAAGTTAAATGTGAGAAATACCTTTACCACCTTTATTAACTCAACAAATTATTAAAACCAATATAAAACTAAACCAAAGCAATTCAAAAATGTTTTGTAAGCATGTGTTGAAAAATTAGGAGAGGAGGATGGGAAGAAAAAATGGTTTCCAAACAAAAAGGATTGAATAATTCGGCATTTAAAAAAATGTCCTAATTTTTTTGAAAAAACTAATGCTGATCAGCAAGTGATAATTTTTAAGCTGCAACAAAGCAAAAATATATCATCAATATCTGCAAATCCAGATCAATAATAGTATTAAATGCTTGTTTAAATATCTATCTTGCACACTTAAAATTGATTTACTTTTGTTTTTTTTTTAAATAGGTATTCCACATTAACTTCACCTTGCTCAATTTCTACAACTTCTCAAACCTTCTTGACAAATTTTTTCTCAAATAAAATGATTTCCAGGTCTTCATCATATGGTCCCATGGATAATTACATAGTTTGGCCTTTATCTACAAATGATCAAAAAAAATTTAATGTCTTATTACTTAGACTTACAATTTCTTGTGGATGGGTTAATAAACCAGAAGCCAAAGAATTTTTCAATTTTTTAAATCCTTCTCTCAAATTACCTTATCATTGTGTTCTTGGTGGTGTAAAATAGTAAATTATAAATCACGGGAAACTGATATATAAATCGGAGATGATTCACGAAGTTACACACAAATAAAATCGGAAAAACTGATCAAGTGATCAAAACAGTTCAATTTATTCAAACACCAATAAAATAATTGACTCACGGAAATATTGGAAATATAAATATTCCAACATTCTAAATGTAACGAATTACAAAGTCTCAGAATAATATTTAAACGAAAGAATTTTACATGACTCATGTTGACTAGAAATTACTTGAAAATAATTCTACATGGAAGGTTTAAATAATGATTAAAGAATACATTAATTAGTATAATTTAGGATTTTAAAGAAATCGGAGAACTAGATGATAGAACCTCTAAAATGTATAAATACGTTGTAAATTTCTCTTTCATGTAATCTTTAGTTTATTATTTTTTTTAGTTTTTTTAGTAAACTCAAATATTATTATAAATAAACCTTGACCTTGACCTTGTCCTTGTTAACTTTGAACATTATATTTTCGTAATGATAGTAAATCTATCCCTAACGACGAATTTATACTAATCCCGTGCATAATTATTTTCCCTTATTTTATATTAATTTTATTATTTTTTATTTCTTTTCTTTTCTTTTAGTGCTTTTAGTGAGAGACGTGCCGGCTCAGGCAGATAACAAAGAACTGCTGAGAAAACGTTACCGGAAGGGAAGTAAGGAAACTTGCCCTGTAAATAATTAAATAGCTTGAGCACTATAGTAAAAGATAGTTTTGAGAGTAAAGCATAAATATACATTCGCGGAAATTGTTATTACGATTTAGTATAAATAAATGGGAAAATTGTATCGGCATGTCATCATAAATAAAAATCCAAGAGATTTGTGTGAGACGCGGAATTTTGATCTCACACTATCTATGAAGTTTGCAGGGCCCTATACTATCCTATAACATGTAGATTAACTAACTGGTGAACCCTGTTTGCTTAATAAAAAAATGAAGAATCATGCCCCAAATATAGTGGTTGTATCTACTGAATGACATTCACTGGTTATCAATAATTAGCAAATATTAGGTCCAATGAAGGCTTCTAACCTTACATGTTTGTATGATAATATTTGTCAAACATTTTTAATGTTCAAAAATTATGATCGATTATACAGTTCATTCTCTCTATAACAAACCTCATATTTCTGTGCCTCCATTTGCTAAAGAGAGTTTATTAAGTTGATTATAGTGTGACTTCACTTATATAAAGTCTGTTGTAAATAGAGAGTCATTGTAAATGAAACAGCAACAAAAGTTGATACTTGTGCACATTTCTTTACCTTATCATTTATTTATTTTTTGAGTAATGGCTAATGAAATAGAACTTCAGGGGGTGGGATTACTCGGTTTAACATAAATAATATTTTTCATTCATAAATAAATGCTGCAAAGTCACAATAAAAAAAATAATTCAATTACACAGTGAGTCTCGGTATAACGGATATGTTTGTTCCAGAAAATTTATCTGCTATATCGAGTCATCCGTAATACCGAGATATCCGTAAAAAATCGAATTTTTGATTAAATCATGTGATACATGTTACGTAAAAAATTAAAATAATGATAATAAAAATACAGTTGGTAAAAAATTAAAAAAACCCAATTCATTCACTTAAAACGTTGACATTATAATAATCTTCCATTCTTGTTTGCACTTGTTCTTGAGAATTTTTGTAAGAAATTTCACTTTTTAATCTTTTGACATTTCTAATTACTTGAAAATCAATATCTAAAATTTTTTGTTGTACATATTTAAGTATAGTTTCCGGAGCTTTTATAGCTTCCATATTAATGATCATCAGCTCAGGTTCATTTGTTTCATCGTCATCAACTTCACTTTGTCCTTTTACAATATTTACGATTTAGCATATAAAGAAATAAAAGGAAATGACATATTGATAGTGTCATTTCCAAGAAATAGCTAGAAATATGTTAGATTAAATTGTGAATGTATTTTACATTCTTAATATTAATATTTAATAATTGCGCGTCATTACTCTTGTTGGCCCAAAATAGTAAAGACCATCATTATCCACAATATCAAGAAAAATTTGGTTTTGAAAATTTATCCACTAAACCCCCAAATCCACTATCTATACAGAGAATCACTGTGTAATCTAATTAATTTGCATCATTCATTGATCGATTTCGGTGAACACAACAAATTAATGATATCAAGATATATTATCAAATTTATATAAAGCAATTTAAATGGCATAAAAAAAAAACGTGTATTAAAAAAAAATATGATTGATACAACCAATCAAAAAAATTTTTAATATAAATAGATAAATAATAATTTTTAAAAAAAAATTTCTTCTTGAAAATAATAACAATAGTAATAAAATATTTTAGAAAATGCAGTTCAAGAATGCAATTTACGTTACAGGAGCAGATAGTCGAATTGGTTAGTTTTATATAAAATTAATTATAGCACTCTCGCAATAATAGTTTTATTAACAATAAATTATAAATTATTTATTAGGTTCTTTTATAATAGATAGTCTTGTAGAAATGCAAAATCTTCACCTACATTTACAAAAAATACCAGTATATGCTGGGGTAAGTCATCAAACAATTCAATCTTCTACTATATTAGAAAAGGAAGGTACTATTGCAGTAGAGATTGATCCAATAAATAAACCAGAAACCATAATACATGCTTTAAATAATGTGTCCAAGTTATTATTGTTGGTTGATCCACTTGGTGGTGAAATCACTCATAATGATGCATTTACATTTGCAAAAGGGTAAATATAAATTTTTTGGGGGATAAAAATTCTTTTATTTTCAAATAATCAAACAATTATTATTATTTTAGCTATATAAATGCTGCAAAAGAAGCAAATGTTGAACATATTGTATTTCCAACACCATTCACCAAATTGGATACACCATACTCACCGCCACCTACACCAACTGAAGAGAATAATAATGACAATGAAATAATTAATAATAAGAATAGATCTTATAGAAGTCAATTTGAATCTATTGAATCTTTGCTCAAGGAAACTTTTCAACCATCACAAATCACAATATTAAGATATCCTGGTGTATTGCATCAACATTTATTATACTTTGCCAAATATATTATTGAACAATCAACAATCCCACTGATAGACAATCCACAAATGACTTTTGAATGTTGTGATATCAATGATGTTGCTAGATCATGCTGTCACATACTTTACTGTCCTCCACAAAGGCATGGAGGGAAGGAATACAAAATAACTGGCCCAAACTTACTTACTATTGATGAAATTGGATCAAAAGCATCATTAGGTCTTGGTTGTGATATTAAGATAAAATTGATGCCTGTCAATCAATTAAAGCAAGTATTGATGGACTTGACTGCTGACAATAAACTAACTGCTTATTTGTTGGAATTATGGGGTTTGCAAGGTTATTTGGGGATTTCTCATAAATTACAAGTAACAAGAGATCTTGAACTTATAACAGGTGGTGGTGGTTCAAACCTAAGAGAATTCTTTGAAAACAATAAAATTGCATTTAACCAACAAGAATAAGTACAGGAAGAATAATAGCAACAATAACAATTAGAATAATATTAACATTAATTAGTTTGATGATACATTTTACAAAATATATTATATAGATTTATATTATTTGGATTGATAATTATAATAATAACATTTTAATAATGAGCTAATATGTCTAATTTTTTATCTAGATGTTTTATATTGTAAAATTGATTATTTTTTATATAAACCATGCATTTGTACATATTCCCTATAATATATTTACATATAAAACAATTTATAAATTTTTTCAATATAATACAATTATAATAAACATATAAATACAATGTATATTCACATATTTATTAATTTTATATATAGTTTGAAATAATGATTTTACTTGTAGATAAAGTTGCTGCTCTTCAATTGAGAGTTTTAAAAACCAAATTATTGTTAGATATAAAGGTGGATGACAATGCATAAAACAAAATTTTATAATGTTTTAATTGGAACAACAGGTTGATACTTATTTATTTTATTAAACAACTTTTTTAAATATCTAAGGTCCAGACCATTAGAAGATGACATTTGTTAAGTATATTACTAGCTATATGCATTTTTATTATTCTCAAATACCCAATTAAACTAAAAAGAACAACAATACCCATCACCTATGATCTGTATGATCTGCATGTCAATATGTATTAGCAATAATAAGCATTTGCAATGTGTATATAGGACATACTGCAACAAAAAGCATTGTGGACATTTGATTTCATTGGCTAAATTATGTGACAATCTCCCCTCCAGATATCACGCAAAAATTAAATTTTATTGGCTTGAAGATCGTTACGCAAATTTGAAAAACAAATATTAATATCGGAGAGAAGGAAATTTAGTTCCAAATTGATAAAAATAAAATGTTATATGGTGCGGGACCTCTTAAACCACCATTTACTGCGCCTCGAGGCCAAATTTCAAAAATGGGTCAAATTTTAAA
>CAUDNR010001013.1:5483-41198 GCA_958430865.1 Entrophospora sp. SA101
AAATAGCAAGTTTCACAATATAAAAAAGATCGACGATCGATTTTGTCACATGTGATAAAACGAATGTCCACTATGCTCAATAGGAGTATAGTCATAATACCTCGCGTAACAATAATTCAACTATTTTAAATAAAATGTTAGAAATTTGTATTATTTTAAGTGAATGTATAAATGAAATAAACTAACAATTCTAATTATATTATTCAAAAATCTTTATTTCTGCTCATTACAGATATAAATATGAAGATCTATTCAAACCGAAAAGGTTCGGTTCGGTTCGAAGAGTAAACCGAAACCAAACCGATCCGTACCGAAATTTTTCGGTTTGAACCGAACCGTTCGGAGCTTTAGAATTAGCACAAGAATTTATTAAAATTGGGTCAATTCATGGAAATATATCCATTGAAGAATTGCTTCCACATCCAACCACTGTATCCAGAAACACACTAAATGAAGCAGAGTTAGATAAATCAGCTTCGGCAAAAAGTTTATTGGAATTTTTTAGAATTTCTGGTGGAGCTTTTACCACAGATTGTTGGACAGATAATTAATTATTAGTTATATTTCTTTGACAGTGCACTTCATTGACAATTAGAATTTAAAAGAATATGTACTTGCTGCATCTAAATTTCCAGAAACTAGTCATACAGCAGATATTATACGAAGAACTGTTTTTTTCATTATTAAGAGGGTATAATCTTCAACCTGAAATTAATATAAAAAGATATGCTTTTATAACAGATTTTGGTACAACTTTGTGGAAGCTTTTCGAAATCATAGGCATTTACCATGTATAGCTCACAGGCATGTATTACTTATTTATTTAAATTATAAATTAAAAAAAAATAGACAATTTATTGTGATGATATTAGATATATTTATTTGTTTAGTTCTAATAAAATTGTTCTATTGATATGGGTCATAATTTAATATTTAAGTTAAATTATTTATTAATAATTGTTATATTCATTTATATTTATACACATATGTATACATATAGAATTAACACTGTTTTAGTCGCCTCTTTCAATTACTTCTGTAATTGTTACAATAAATAAATGTAAATTGTTAGTTAAATATTTCAAAAGAGCACTTTATTATCACAACTCAACAACCCATTAAAACACATGTTAGAACAGTAAGTTAGAAATGCTTGAATCTGTCTTCAGTCAATTTGAAGATATTTATAATCTTCTTTTGGATCAAAATGAGTTGAAGAAATTGATGTACAAATATTAAGTGATTTAGTAAATTTTTTAAAAAAATTTCAAGTGGCAAGTCTCTGTTTAGAAGGTTCAAAAACAACCAACATTACATCAAGTAATACCTTGGTACAAAACCTTATTAGATCATTGTCAAGTGATGGCCTCTGATAATGATGTTACAAAAAAAAATAAAACTCATAGTTGCTGAAAAATTAATTTAAAAAATTAAATTTCATGAATTATATAAATTAACCATTTTTTTCAATCCTCTTATGAAAAAATTAAAAATATTGGAGTCTGGTGATAACATCTGGGTAAAAAATGAAATTAAAAGACAGTGTGATAATCTAACAATTAATGATGATAGTGTTGATGCTGACAGTAATGATGATGATAATTCTATGCAAGCAATATTATCAACTACAATTTCAACTTCAAATTCAAATGTAGAGTTAGGTGATTTTAGCAAATATTATGATGATAGTGATGATGATGATGGCAAAGATGAAGTTGATTTGTATTTATCAACAAAAATACAAAAAGATGATAACTTTAATATTTTAGAATGATGGAAAGACCATCAACATGTTTATCCAAGACTTTCAAGGCCTGCTGCCTATTATATGTTCTAATGCACCTAGTGAAAGAGAGTTTAGTGCAGCTGGACTTACAGTTAATGAACTTCGCTCAAATTTAAGTCCACAAACAATTGATATATTCTTGTATTAAGAAGCTCATTATAGTAAAAAAAAATTTTCTTGTTATTTTTTAAATAAAATCGTTTTACAACGTTGTTAATAAAAACGGGTTGGGTTTGGGTTTGGTTTGAAATTTTTTGAAATTTTATAATTTTTTGTGAACAAGTTGGGTTTGGGTCGAGATTTTTATAATTTTTTATGTACAAATCAGGTTCGGGTTGCAAATTATAAATTTATACGGATTCGGGTTGGGTAATCATTCAATTATGATGACCTGTATGGCCTCTAATAGCTATGACTTTTATTTACTAATACAGAAAAATACATAATAATTATAACAATTAAAAATTTGTGTAAAGAATGGTCTTTTCCTTGTTTGTATTTCTTTTATCAAGATTTTTCATAATAAACTGAACACAGACTTTTCATCTATACATGAAGTTGAATTAACATGACTTGGTCAATATCCAGCCATTTTGGATAAAACAACTACCATTCAAATTCTCTTGATTTGATGAGTCTAATGGAATTTAATTTATAAAATTCAATTCACTGATTATTGCATCAGGAAAACATGATGGGGTTATTATACATATAATTATACATATATGATTTACAAATGTGTGGGAATGATTTACATGTGAATATTATATGGGAATTATATGAGAACCCCACACATTTGTAAATCATATACATATAATTATAAGTATAACCCCAAACATGTTTTCCTGATGTTATTATTAATACATTTTGGTTTACTGTATGTATATCTTACAATAACTTGTCATTTATTGATGCTATGGATATTAAACCACCATTGTTTGAATTGTCTTTATGAGACTATTTATTCTAATGAGCTCTGTTTCATTAAATTCGGATCACTGGTTCTCAAGATAATTGATTTGTGATAAATCATGTGATATGACATAATTTCAACCATTTTGACTTCATGCATAATTGAGGCTGGAACTAGAAGAAGATAATTAATTACATTTGCCTCCATAATTTACAGGGTATTGAAATTAATTCAAGGCTCAAATATTTAAAGATCGATTCATTGCATGCAAAGGCTAATTGAAATCTGGTGTTCTTATGATGTTATGATTAAGGTTTCTGGCCGAAACTGCTTCTATTAGTAGCCGAAATTGCCCAAATACTTTGGGCAAAAATTATTTTTTTATAAGCCCAAACTACTTTTTGTTACTAGCCGAAATTGGGCGAAATTATTTTAAAGTTGTTTAAGTTAAAACAAGTTGATTCATATAGTTTTTTAATGTTCATGCTTATAAAAAATGTTGAGAAGCCCAAATTGCCCAAACTAGTTTAGGCTTTGAGAAAACAGTTTAGACCAGAAACCTTAGTTATGATGTGATTAAACTTCAGGAGGGGTATCAGGGGCTCTAAAATTTATTGAAATTGTATCATTGGCAAAGAGATTGTTAATACCTCTCACCTTTCCAAAACTCATATGCAAAACTGCCAAAATGCCAAAAATTTAGCTGACTTTTCCCATAGTTTTGGTGTAACTACTAGTAAGGTTTTAATATAGTTTTGCCATAGTTAACCTAGAGTTTTGAATTGATTATTTTAGTCAACTAAAATAGTTGACTATTAGTATAATTGACTAAAATATTCAAATAAACAATCAACTAAATAATCAACTATTTTAATTGATTGTTTAGCCAAGAGTTTCTATTCATAATACAAATTCTTATTCATTTATTCAAATAGAAACCTTAGCTGAAACTATAGTTTCAGCATTTTCAGCAGTTTGGCAGCATGTAGGAGATTTTACCTTTTGGCATCAGGCTAAACAAATTTCAGATCATACATATTATTTTTCATATCTGTTTATTAAGGAAGATATACAATTAGATGTAAAATGATTTGATAAAGATATCTATTATTTGATTATTTTCATAATAAAATTACTTTTCATTCAAGAGAAACTCCACCCCCCATATATCACACATATAATGGCCATACTTATGAATCAATTGTGTTCCCTCCGACTCTAAGGTTGCAATCTCTATTATAATGTTTGAGCTTTTAGTTGAGAAAATAAAAATATAAATAGTCATTGAAATCAAAATATTAATAAATCCTATATAGTACTACTAATTGGAATTGAAATTGAAAATCAAATTCATAATAAATAACCTTTTTGCATGTAATCTCAAAACTTATAAAAAATTATAAATGACACTTGGTTTTTTTAAAATCATCAAAAAGTTCTTTATAATTTACGTGATTTTGTATTTATTTATCTGTTATATAAATAATAATTATTCAATTGAAAACATTTTTCTCATAGGCTGCACGATGGAATTATTAAGACATAAACTTTTATACTTGTTATTGATGTTGCCAAATTTAGATATGAATTCGCTGCCAAATTCCTCATGAACATAGTAATAATAAAGTTAAAATTTTAAAATTGGCACAAAATTTAGAAGGTCTCTAGATCACGCGAACTATATTAAGTGTATTTAGTGTAACTAACTTTAAGAAGCATCAAAAAAAATTATGATTAATTAAAAAATCTATAAAAAGTTTTTTGAATTTGAAAAATTATATAATTAATTAAAAAGTCTATAAATATTATAAAATTTTTTGATGTATATATATGAATTTGTGCATTTATTTATATATGATTTATGCCTTCTAATGATTCTAAAAAAATAATAATACAAAGAAAATAAAATTTTTGATTTTTTAATTTATAAATTTTCTTGTGTAAACTCTTCGGTAATAGTCTCTTCAGTAGTTGAAGGTGTTCCTCTATTTGGTCTTACCACAGTACTACTAAGTCTTTGTGCTGATCTTAAACTAAAAGCTCTTTTTTCAATTTTTCTTGGTTCTTTTATTCCGGCTTCTTCACTAGGAGAAATTGAAAATATCGGGGCAGCGTTATCATTGTCGTAATCGTTATCAGTTACTCTCACTATTTCATCATTATTTTCATTTGATGAGGAGAACGACGAGGTGTCAGTAGAAGAAGGTAGAATCGGAGGATTCATTGAGGGAGGAGAATCAGGGCGTGAAGGCGCATAGAGACTGGAAGATGCAGACAGTCTATTTGATTGTGGATATCCATCATCATCATCATATTTTGAGGGAGGTGTTGGAGGTTGAGGTTTTTCTGAATAATAATCGCTATTGTTGTTACTATAATTTAATTGACTACTATAACCATATAAATCATTTATTTCACTTGTTGCCCTCGTATTGTCATCATCATCGTCATGTTCATTAACAAGATTTTTATTGCTAGGCGAAGAAGATAATGATGATGATGAAGTAGGGTTGACTATTGGTGTTGGATCTGTGGTATCCTTATCGACGTAATAAGGATTATCAAGATAAGGTATAACACTAAATCTATTCGAGTTGGTTTTTGAACTGTTTCTAGAAGAACTGTTGTTGTAGTAAGATTCATTATGCTCATTATTGGTTATTGTACTACCCTTATCAGAACCTGCATTTGACTTGCTGACAAAGTGTGACATTGTAGGAGGTAGTTGTCCCGCTGGATCTTGATTATTTATTGTTGTTGGCAACTGATTATAAGGAATAGTACCTGAAATAGGTGGCACTGAAGGTTGGTTCTGTTCATAAGGTTTTGTGAAAAACGAACCCTTTTTCTTATATTTCTTACGTATGCAAATTACCAAGATTATAATCAAAAAAATTGCAGCCAACGAGCCTATTATTGAACCTACAATTACACCTATTTGATTTGACGACGACGACGACGACGACGACGGCGATGACGGCGATGACGGCGATGATGAAGGGTCATTAGAAGATGCATTAATTGGTTTTGTATTGGTAATTTCAAGATTATTAGGTACATAAGTTGGCATCCAAGTATAATTGGTGGAATCAAGTATGTAAATATCTTGTGTTGTATCGAAACCCTAAACATTTTATTAATATTTATTAATTTTAAAAATATATTGTTTTTTCATATTAAATATATAAAATAACTCTTACCGAAATAAAACCTATGAGTTTAGTATTAATAAAGAATGAATTAAAAATTTATTAATTTTTTTTGAATTTTTTGTAAAAAAAAAAAAAAAAAATATTAAAATTAAATTTTGCCTACTAATATTACCAAATGCTATTATAACATTTGTTCCAACCATTGTCATTGTATGAGCATACATTGGTGGGGGAGGAGTTCCTTGAGTAGCGGGAGCTGTCCATTGAAGTGTAGTTGTATCAAGAACTATTAAATCAGAATAATTTATAGAATAATCTTTATTGCATCCACCATAAATGATAATTTTATTATCGTTTGCTATGAATAAATTAAATATTGTTAATATACGGACATGGATATGGATATGGATATGGATATTGATATGGATATAAATATAATAAATTCATAATTAAACTTACTTCCAACAGCCCGATGAACTCTTCTATCAATTGGAATCGCCCCTGTAGCATTCTGACCCAAAATGTATTTATATCAAAGAAATAATTTATTAGATAGCGATAGTAAATAAAATTAATTTAAAATCATTTAAAATAATTTTATTACTAGAAATTCAAAATATTTATTAACCTGATTCGACCATTGATTTGTCATAGTATCAAATATGTTGATTGATCCCATTGGCATGAAAGCGTCATTTTTATCAACACCACCGATAATGTAAATTTTATTATCACTTAATAAAGTTGAACTATGATGATAAACCCCCAATGGAAAGACCCCATTTGAGGGAGAAATTGTGTTGAATGTAATTGATTTAGAATCTAACACGTGCATATCGTTGAATGCATCAATAACTATATCAGTTGCATTATCATTAGTAATAATTTGACTAGTTCCACCAAATATAAAGACCATTGAATCGTTATATCTCGTAATCGAAGTATGCTCGATTGAGCCTTTAACATTTACCGTTGTCGGAGAATTCGTTGCTTTCGTACTGCTTGTTGTGTTAAATATATATAATGTATTTGGTGGTATGGTGTATTTAGATGTACCTCCAAATATTATTAATAATTCGTTACTTTCGCCTCCAATTGACATGCTATGAAATGCGAGCGGTGGGGCAATTCCTGTTATTGATTTCCATTTTGGACTTGCCGGATTAAATTCTACTGAAATATCCAAATATAATATTTCGTCTGTATCATAATCAGGATTGAGTGAGTCATAATTTTCACCTGGTATAGCGGTTCTACCTCCGTAAATATATAAACTTTTTAAAAAAAATGAATTTTTAATTTTAATTTTTTGTATTTTCATAAAAAAAAAAATTATTAATTCATTATGAGGAATTACTTACTAATTATCCACCAGCGAAGCTGTATGAGCCCTATAATGATAATAAATTACAAAAGATTATTAATGATAAATAGTTAATGCGTGTTATTTCCTGAATATAAAATAAAAAAAAATACCATCTTTTTTGATTTGGTAAAGATTCCACCAATAATAAATTATTTAATAAAATTATTAACCAAATTATTAAACATGTTGTCGATAATTTAAAAATCATATTAACTTCACTATGTTTATTTTTAATTAAAATTAGTGATTAAGAAAGAAAAAATTTATAAAAAGGAATGTGAATATAAATTCATTTATATTTTTTGTTGATTTTAACTTTTTAAAAAAAAGAAATAATCATGATCACATGTTGAAAATTTAATTGTATAGTTCTTACAAAAAAAAAAAACCATTTGGACATTGTGTAAAAATATAAATTCGTATAACATTTCAGTATGGCGTAGTAATTAAGCATAGGTTTCATTAATTTAATATTAATATACTTTTTGTTCCACTACATAAAACTCTATTTTTAAATGTGCAACTTTTAAAACTGCCGATTTCCAATAAATTTGATTGACTCAATGAAATGGTCTTTGAAACCATATTCAACATCTACCACACCATATATATATATACATTTCTTTTTTCCAATATGAATTTAAGTAAAAATTCACACAATTAATGCTCCACTCTTTGGTTCTAAATTCAGGTATATTTATGGTCAACTAACCGCGAGTTAAAATACTATTGATGATAATCTTGGAGATTTAATTAGCTGAAACCATTTTCCAAAAAGTTTTGAATAGGATTATGCGAAATTTTCTAAAAATAGTGTGCATGCATGCATCCTTTCTTTAAAAGCGTCATATTTAAAAAACTATGAACTAACAATATCTCAATATGCTCCTCAAGGGGTTTTGCTTTAGCTCATTGTTAACCAAAGATGAGGTGAGGATGAAGTTGTACATTTTCCACAATAGGCTCTGCATCGATTCATTTTGGATTATAGACATTTCTATCAATTAAATGGAACTGCTTTAGCAAGATGGTTTGAAACCGGATGTTGTTGTATCACCACATCATTTACACATCTAAACTCGATAAGCCGGACATTTATTTATATTATAAAGTACTTTAAACAATTGATTGCTGCATCCGACTTATCGAGTTTAGATGTGTAGTATGATCATCCAAATTGAGCAAATAAAATTTACAAGAATTATCCTTACTATTACATGTTCTATATAGGATAAAGGGAAAATTTAAATAGTTGTTAATATATGGTATGGTTACTTTATAGAAGTAACATGCTTATCCTAATCACAAATAACCTCACCTTGTCCCTCCATATCACAGTGTTCTGTCTTTATTTTATCTTTTTTTTCACAAGAAGGTGTTAATCTTGTAAAATAATGCTAATATAACACATATTATGGAATCAGAACTATCTATTGTTGAGTTTGTTGACGTGTTGTCATCAGTTGTAGTTTAAACTTGTTTTAAATAATTTTTTATCAAATATTTCAAAGAGTGTTTATATTAATTTTTAATTGTTAAACGCGACAAAGTGGATTGTGTTACTTAGATATTATCAATATTATCAATTCTTTCCTTCAATATCCTAGTAATTCAATAATCCAGAGCATTCTTGACTCTTTGAAATCCCTCACTACCTACTGTAATTATTCACAAGATATTCTACCCAATAGTTTTACATCAATTATTTATAGTAGTTATGCTCTACTCACGACCGTCATTACTTCCGTTCTAATACTAATTATATTATATAGTTTATTTAAACCAATTAGTAAATCTAGTAATGATTTTCTCCGTTAAATGAGCGAACCCCTTTAAGTTCTAAGAAAATTCGAAAATACACTAGTTTTCGAAATCGAGATCGAAAATTGAAATAACAATAAAACCTTTTTCTTGTAATTTATTCATTGTGGCAAACAATTCTACTCGAAATTTCTATTTACAGTGTGTAACGAAAATAATGGCGGTTGGTAAAAATATTGTTTTTAATGAAAAAGTAGCCAAAATTATATGATGAAAATTATAACAGAGAATCGGAGGATCTTAGATTATAACATATGAAATTTTTGAAGCATGTTATTATGTAGGCTTTAGAGCAATTATTAAAGAAATTTACACATTGAATTGTTTTTTTCAAAATAATCAAATTCCTTTTATTTCCAATTGACAAAATTCTAGAAAATCTGGAAGTATGAAAGTTTATATATATAATCTCCAGAACTTTCATTACACACCAGTATAATTTTTTTGTATGATTATTATGTGTATTTTTGTGTCAGGCTTATTATTCAGAGACAAAAATTTTGCAAAGTTTTAAAAAAAAGATATGAATTAGCTTTACAGAAAATTGGCAATAGCATATCATGTCTATTTTTTTTATTTAACAAGGTAATTTGATAAACTTTCAAACGAATCTAAATTTATTTAATTATGTTATGTAATTGTTGAGATATGCAATTTTTTGTCACCGCCATTTTTTTCGTTACACACTGTACCTAATGCAAAAAGGTCTGGAAGACCATCAAAAATTGCACTATATAAATATAATGATAAAATCTTATTCTATATATGCTTTAAATTTTTTTTTAATGAGTATAGATTGCCAAATATATTGATGAAATTTATGAACAAGATCAATGCTATCTAGCAATAAAATTAGACTTAGATGCAGTTAAAAAACTTCAGGTTTGAATTTTAATTTTTTAATTTGTAATTGTTTAATCAATTATTTAAATGCAAATATATTCAAATACATTTATAGTTGGAAACCAATATAAAAGATATTGCAAAGGCAATTGTTAATGATCGAAAGTTAAAATTGGAAAGTGTAAGTGATTTATAATTGTTTTTTTTTGAATAACACTATAATAATACTCAAAAACTCTTTTTTCACTTTACCATAATACAGTCTAATATTCGAGTTTATTCTAATGATCAAATCAATGTGTATGTACCTGATAAAGAAATAATGAAAGATCCATGCTGCCTATATTATAGATTACAGGTACTTAAACGTGCTTTACCCAAAGTTATTGTTAAAGGTATTCAAACTGTAACAAGAGCTGTTATCAGTGAAGCAAAAGCAGATAGGAAACAATTACTTGTTGAAGGATATGGTTTGCGAGATGTAATGACAACCGAAGGTATTGTAGGTACTGAAACAACCAGTAATAATGTTAACGAAGTTCACAAAGTTTTGGGAATTGAAGCAGCTAGGTAATAATTTTTTCATTTATTTGATTTTGTTGATTAGAAAAATTATAAGATTTTTTTTTCTTAAACTTAGGAATACAATCATTCAAGAAATTCAATATACTATGGGTCGCCATGGTATGAACATTGACCCAAGACATGTTATGTTACTGGGTGATATTATGACATACAAGGTAAGGTGATTGTTATATAGTTATTGATTACATATATGTGTGTTTATATTTTTTTAATCTGTAAATTATAGGGAGAGGTGTTGGGAATTCATAGATTTGGTATATCAGATATGAAGAGTAGTGTGCTGATGTTGGCATCATTTGAAAAAACAACAGATCATTTATTTGATGCAGCTTTGCATGGTAAAACAGATTGTCTTGAGGGTGTTAGTGAATCAATTATCATGGGTATACCAATGCAACTTGGGACAGGATTATTTAAGTTGATAAGAAAATCCCACTTAGGTGATGAAAGGCCACAAAGAAGAAAATTATTATTTGATAATAGTGAACACCACGTAAATTTCTTATATGATTCATCACAAGTTTTATAGCTGATAGTAAAATGTTTAATTTTTAAAAATAAATAGAAAAAAAATTACTAATTTATAAAATTCATTTAATGTAATTAATCGTGCATCATGTATCTAATTAAAACTAAGTTAATAATTAATAAATTAAACTTTAGTACATAGAAATTATTTTGTGTATGACTATAAATGGAAATATAATATAAATTATATACTGTCGTGGTCTAATTCAATTAGATACGGGAGGTAATTGTTTTTTTTTCAATTGCTTATTTATTTTACTATGTAATTTATTTGAAATAACCAATAAAAATAACATCGGAAAAAAAAAATAATATAAATTTTATATATTAGTATTAGTATATATTAACAAACAATAAAAAAAAAAATCTAAAATTTCTACGACTCTTGGTAAAACAATCCAACTAGATAAATATTCTAAATATTTTAAGAGAAGACCTTGCAGAATCGTTCGTTTTATAAATTTTGATTTAAACATAGTTGTTGGGATGCTGGAAAAGGACAGGGGACGGGTCACTGTGCCACACCTGTACCTTGTTAATTGCCAGTCCTTTTTTATACTATTTTGCAGAGCACCCGTACCATTGCCCGTCCTTTTCATGTGTTCCGTTGTGAGTTTCTATAAATAACTTCTTTAAGAACCTCTTTAAAAAATAAAAATTGCCTCGCCTATAACAAGACCGTCTTGGTAGCCTCTATATACATCAATTGCTGATTTGCAGAATATATTGGCAACCTACTTCTCTCAAATCCCAATTTAGTCCTAATTAGAGGCCTGCATTGGGTTGGGCGGGTTGGTCTTAACATCAAATAACTTTGGGTTGGGTTCGGGTTGTAATTATGACCCGAGTTTGACCCGAATTGACATGAATTTAAATGAATTATATATATATATATTAGCCAGTTTTTTCAATCCTCTTATGAAAAAATTGAAAAAATTGGAGTCTGATGATGCTATCTGGGTAAAAAATGAAATTAAAAGACATTATGGTAATCCAACAATTAATGATGATAGTGTTGATGCTGACAGTAATAATGATGATAATTCTATGCAAGCAATATCATCAACTACAATTTCAACTTCAAATTCAAATGTAGAGTTAGGTGATTTTAGCAAATATTATGATGATAGTGATGATGAAGATGATGACAAAGATGATGTTGATTTGTATTTATCAACAAAAATACAAAAAGATGATAACTTTAATATTTTAGAATGATGGAAAGACCATCAACATGTTTATCCAAGACTTTCAAGGCCTGCTGCCTATTATATGTTCTAATGCACCTAGTGAAAGAGAGTTTAGTGCAGCTGGACTTACAGTTAATGAACTTCGCTCAAATTTAAGTCCACAAACAATTGATATATTCTTGTATTAAGAAGCTCATTATAGTAAAAAAAAATTTTCTTGTTATTTTTTAAATAAAATCGTTTTACAACGTTGTTAATAAAAACGGGTTGGGTTTGGGTTTGGTTTGAAATTTTTTGAAATTTTATAATTTTTTGTGAACAAGTTGGGTTTGGGTCGAGATTTTTATAATTTTTTATGTACAAATCAGGTTCGGGTTGCAAATTATAAATTTATACGGATTCGGGTTGGGTAATCATTCAATTATGATGACCTGTATGGCCTCTAATAGCTATGACTTTTATTTACTAATACAGAAAAATACATAATAATTATAACAATTAAAAATTTGTGTAAAGAATGGTCTTTTCCTTGTTTGTATTTCTTTTATCAAGATTTTTCATAATAAACTGAACACAGACTTTTCATCTATACAATAAAATCGTTTTACAACGTTGTTAATAAAAACGGGTTGGGTTTGGGTTTGGTTTGAAATTTTTTGAAATTTTATAATTTTTTGTGAACAAGTTGGGTTTGGGTCGAGATTTTTATAATTTTTTATGTACAAATCAGGTTCGGGTTGCAAATTATAAATTTATACGGATTCGGGTTGGGTAATCATTCAATTATGATGACCTGTATGGCCTCTAATAGCTATGACTTTTATTTACTAATACAGAAAAATACATAATAATTATAACAATTAAAAATTTGTGTAAAGAATGGTCTTTTCCTTGTTTGTATTTCTTTTATCAAGATTTTTCATAATAAACTGAACACAGACTTTTCATCTATACATGAAGTTGAATTAACATGACTTGGTCAATATCCAGCCATTTTGGATAAAACAACTACCATTCAAATTCTCTTGATTTGATGAGTCTAATGGAATTTAATTTATAAAATTCAATTCACTGATTATTGCATCAGGAAAACATGATGGGGTTATTATACATATAATTATACATATATGATTTACAAATGTGTGGGAATGATTTACATGTGAATATTATATGGGAATTATATGAGAACCCCACACATTTGTAAATCATATACATATAATTATAAGTATAACCCCAAACATGTTTTCCTGATGTTATTATTAATACATTTTGGTTTACTGTATGTATATCTTACAATAACTTGTCATTTATTGATGCTATGGATATTAAACCACCATTGTTTGAATTGTCTTTATGAGACTATTTATTCTAATGAGCTCTGTTTCATTAAATTCGGATCACTGGTTCTCAAGATAATTGATTTGTGATAAATCATGTGATATGACATAATTTCAACCATTTTGACTTCATGCATAATTGAGGCTGGAACTAGAAGAAGATAATTAATTACATTTGCCTCCATAATTTACAGGGTATTGAAATTAATTCAAGGCTCAAATATTTAAAGATCGATTCATTGCATGCAAAGGCTAATTGAAATCTGGTGTTCTTATGATGTTATGATTAAGGTTTCTGGCCGAAACTGCTTCTATTAGTAGCCGAAATTGCCCAAATACTTTGGGCAAAAATTATTTTTTTATAAGCCCAAACTACTTTTTGTTATTAGCCGAAATTGGGCGAAATTATTTTAAAGTTGTTTAAGTTAAAACAAGTTGATTCATATAGTTTTTTAATGTTCATGCTTATAAAAAATGTTGAGAAGCCCAAATTGCCCAAACTAGTTTAGGCTTTGAGAAAACAGTTTAGACCAGAAACCTTAGTTATGATGTGATTAAACTTCAGGAGGGGTATCAGGGGCTCTAAAATTTATTGAAATTGTATCATTGGCAAAGAGATTGTTAATACCTCTCACCTTTCCAAAACTCATATGCAAAACTGCCAAAATGCCAAAAATTTAGCTGACTTTTCCCATAGTTTTGGTGTAACTACTAGTAAGGTTTTAATATAGTTTTGCCATAGTTAACCTAGAGTTTTGAATTGATTATTTTAGTCAACTAAAATAGTTGACTATTAGTATAATTGACTAAAATATTCAAATAAACAATCAACTAAATAATCAACTATTTTAATTGATTGTTTAGCCAAGAGTTTCTATTCATAATACAAATTCTTATTCATTTATTCAAATAGAAACCTTAGCTGAAACTATAGTTTCAGCATTTTCAGCAGTTTGGCAGCATGTAGGAGATTTTACCTTTTGGCATCAGGCTAAACAAATTTCAGATCATACATATTATTTTTCATATCTGTTTATTAAGGAAGATATACAATTAGATGTAAAATGATTTGATAAAGATATCTATTATTTGATTATTTTCATAATAAAATTACTTTTCATTCAAGAGAAACTCCACCCCCCATATATCACACATATAATGGCCATACTTATGAATCAATTGTGTTCCCTCCGACTCTAAGGTTGCAATCTCTATTATAATGTTTGAGCTTTTAGTTGAGAAAATAAAAATATAAATAGTCATTGAAATCAAAATATTAATAAATCCTATATAGTACTACTAATTGGAATTGAAATTGAAAATCAAATTCATAATAAATAACCTTTTTGCATGTAATCTCAAAACTTATAAAAAATTATAAATGACACTTGGTTTTTTTAAAATCATCAAAAAGTTCTTTATAATTTACGTGATTTTGTATTTATTTATCTGTTATATAAATAATAATTATTCAATTGAAAACATTTTTCTCATAGGCTGCACGATGGAATTATTAAGACATAAACTTTTATACTTGTTATTGATGTTGCCAAATTTAGATATGAATTCGCTGCCAAATTCCTCATGAACATAGTAATAATAAAGTTAAAATTTTAAAATTGGCACAAAATTTAGAAGGTCTCTAGATCACGCGAACTATATTAAGTGTATTTAGTGTAACTAACTTTAAGAAGCATCAAAAAAAATTATGATTAATTAAAAAATCTATAAAAAGTTTTTTGAATTTGAAAAATTATATAATTAATTAAAAAGTCTATAAATATTATAAAATTTTTTGATGTATATATATGAATTTGTGCATTTATTTATATATGATTTATGCCTTCTAATGATTCTAAAAAAATAATAATACAAAGAAAATAAAATTTTTGATTTTTTAATTTATAAATTTTCTTGTGTAAACTCTTCGGTAATAGTCTCTTCAGTAGTTGAAGGTGTTCCTCTATTTGGTCTTACCACAGTACTACTAAGTCTTTGTGCTGATCTTAAACTAAAAGCTCTTTTTTCAATTTTTCTTGGTTCTTTTATTCCGGCTTCTTCACTAGGAGAAATTGAAAATATCGGGGCAGCGTTATCATTGTCGTAATCGTTATCAGTTACTCTCACTATTTCATCATTATTTTCATTTGATGAGGAGAACGACGAGGTGTCAGTAGAAGAAGGTAGAATCGGAGGATTCATTGAGGGAGGAGAATCAGGGCGTGAAGGCGCATAGAGACTGGAAGATGCAGACAGTCTATTTGATTGTGGATATCCATCATCATCATCATATTTTGAGGGAGGTGTTGGAGGTTGAGGTTTTTCTGAATAATAATCGCTATTGTTGTTACTATAATTTAATTGACTACTATAACCATATAAATCATTTATTTCACTTGTTGCCCTCGTATTGTCATCATCATCGTCATGTTCATTAACAAGATTTTTATTGCTAGGCGAAGAAGATAATGATGATGATGAAGTAGGGTTGACTATTGGTGTTGGATCTGTGGTATCCTTATCGACGTAATAAGGATTATCAAGATAAGGTATAACACTAAATCTATTCGAGTTGGTTTTTGAACTGTTTCTAGAAGAACTGTTGTTGTAGTAAGATTCATTATGCTCATTATTGGTTATTGTACTACCCTTATCAGAACCTGCATTTGACTTGCTGACAAAGTGTGACATTGTAGGAGGTAGTTGTCCCGCTGGATCTTGATTATTTATTGTTGTTGGCAACTGATTATAAGGAATAGTACCTGAAATAGGTGGCACTGAAGGTTGGTTCTGTTCATAAGGTTTTGTGAAAAACGAACCCTTTTTCTTATATTTCTTACGTATGCAAATTACCAAGATTATAATCAAAAAAATTGCAGCCAACGAGCCTATTATTGAACCTACAATTACACCTATTTGATTTGACGACGACGACGACGACGACGACGGCGATGACGGCGATGACGGCGATGATGAAGGGTCATTAGAAGATGCATTAATTGGTTTTGTATTGGTAATTTCAAGATTATTAGGTACATAAGTTGGCATCCAAGTATAATTGGTGGAATCAAGTATGTAAATATCTTGTGTTGTATCGAAACCCTAAACATTTTATTAATATTTATTAATTTTAAAAATATATTGTTTTTTCATATTAAATATATAAAATAACTCTTACCGAAATAAAACCTATGAGTTTAGTATTAATAAAGAATGAATTAAAAATTTATTAATTTTTTTTGAATTTTTTGTAAAAAAAAAAAAAAAAAATATTAAAATTAAATTTTGCCTACTAATATTACCAAATGCTATTATAACATTTGTTCCAACCATTGTCATTGTATGAGCATACATTGGTGGGGGAGGAGTTCCTTGAGTAGCGGGAGCTGTCCATTGAAGTGTAGTTGTATCAAGAACTATTAAATCAGAATAATTTATAGAATAATCTTTATTGCATCCACCATAAATGATAATTTTATTATCGTTTGCTATGAATAAATTAAATATTGTTAATATACGGACATGGATATGGATATGGATATGGATATTGATATGGATATAAATATAATAAATTCATAATTAAACTTACTTCCAACAGCCCGATGAACTCTTCTATCAATTGGAATCGCCCCTGTAGCATTCTGACCCAAAATGTATTTATATCAAAGAAATAATTTATTAGATAGCGATAGTAAATAAAATTAATTTAAAATCATTTAAAATAATTTTATTACTAGAAATTCAAAATATTTATTAACCTGATTCGACCATTGATTTGTCATAGTATCAAATATGTTGATTGATCCCATTGGCATGAAAGCGTCATTTTTATCAACACCACCGATAATGTAAATTTTATTATCACTTAATAAAGTTGAACTATGATGATAAACCCCCAATGGAAAGACCCCATTTGAGGGAGAAATTGTGTTGAATGTAATTGATTTAGAATCTAACACGTGCATATCGTTGAATGCATCAATAACTATATCAGTTGCATTATCATTAGTAATAATTTGACTAGTTCCACCAAATATAAAGACCATTGAATCGTTATATCTCGTAATCGAAGTATGCTCGATTGAGCCTTTAACATTTACCGTTGTCGGAGAATTCGTTGCTTTCGTACTGCTTGTTGTGTTAAATATATATAATGTATTTGGTGGTATGGTGTATTTAGATGTACCTCCAAATATTATTAATAATTCGTTACTTTCGCCTCCAATTGACATGCTATGAAATGCGAGCGGTGGGGCAATTCCTGTTATTGATTTCCATTTTGGACTTGCCGGATTAAATTCTACTGAAATATCCAAATATAATATTTCGTCTGTATCATAATCAGGATTGAGTGAGTCATAATTTTCACCTGGTATAGCGGTTCTACCTCCGTAAATATATAAACTTTTTAAAAAAAATGAATTTTTAATTTTAATTTTTTGTATTTTCATAAAAAAAAAAATTATTAATTCATTATGAGGAATTACTTACTAATTATCCACCAGCGAAGCTGTATGAGCCCTATAATGATAATAAATTACAAAAGATTATTAATGATAAATAGTTAATGCGTGTTATTTCCTGAATATAAAATAAAAAAAAATACCATCTTTTTTGATTTGGTAAAGATTCCACCAATAATAAATTATTTAATAAAATTATTAACCAAATTATTAAACATGTTGTCGATAATTTAAAAATCATATTAACTTCACTATGTTTATTTTTAATTAAAATTAGTGATTAAGAAAGAAAAAATTTATAAAAAGGAATGTGAATATAAATTCATTTATATTTTTTGTTGATTTTAACTTTTTAAAAAAAAGAAATAATCATGATCACATGTTGAAAATTTAATTGTATAGTTCTTACAAAAAAAAAAAACCATTTGGACATTGTGTAAAAATATAAATTCGTATAACATTTCAGTATGGCGTAGTAATTAAGCATAGGTTTCATTAATTTAATATTAATATACTTTTTGTTCCACTACATAAAACTCTATTTTTAAATGTGCAACTTTTAAAACTGCCGATTTCCAATAAATTTGATTGACTCAATGAAATGGTCTTTGAAACCATATTCAACATCTACCACACCATATATATATATACATTTCTTTTTTCCAATATGAATTTAAGTAAAAATTCACACAATTAATGCTCCACTCTTTGGTTCTAAATTCAGGTATATTTATGGTCAACTAACCGCGAGTTAAAATACTATTGATGATAATCTTGGAGATTTAATTAGCTGAAACCATTTTCCAAAAAGTTTTGAATAGGATTATGCGAAATTTTCTAAAAATAGTGTGCATGCATGCATCCTTTCTTTAAAAGCGTCATATTTAAAAAACTATGAACTAACAATATCTCAATATGCTCCTCAAGGGGTTTTGCTTTAGCTCATTGTTAACCAAAGATGAGGTGAGGATGAAGTTGTACATTTTCCACAATAGGCTCTGCATCGATTCATTTTGGATTATAGACATTTCTATCAATTAAATGGAACTGCTTTAGCAAGATGGTTTGAAACCGGATGTTGTTGTATCACCACATCATTTACACATCTAAACTCGATAAGCCGGACATTTATTTATATTATAAAGTACTTTAAACAATTGATTGCTGCATCCGACTTATCGAGTTTAGATGTGTAGTATGATCATCCAAATTGAGCAAATAAAATTTACAAGAATTATCCTTACTATTACATGTTCTATATAGGATAAAGGGAAAATTTAAATAGTTGTTAATATATGGTATGGTTACTTTATAGAAGTAACATGCTTATCCTAATCACAAATAACCTCACCTTGTCCCTCCATATCACAGTGTTCTGTCTTTATTTTATCTTTTTTTTCACAAGAAGGTGTTAATCTTGTAAAATAATGCTAATATAACACATATTATGGAATCAGAACTATCTATTGTTGAGTTTGTTGACGTGTTGTCATCAGTTGTAGTTTAAACTTGTTTTAAATAATTTTTTATCAAATATTTCAAAGAGTGTTTATATTAATTTTTAATTGTTAAACGCGACAAAGTGGATTGTGTTACTTAGATATTATCAATATTATCAATTCTTTCCTTCAATATCCTAGTAATTCAATAATCCAGAGCATTCTTGACTCTTTGAAATCCCTCACTACCTACTGTAATTATTCACAAGATATTCTACCCAATAGTTTTACATCAATTATTTATAGTAGTTATGCTCTACTCACGACCGTCATTACTTCCGTTCTAATACTAATTATATTATATAGTTTATTTAAACCAATTAGTAAATCTAGTAATGATTTTCTCCGTTAAATGAGCGAACCCCTTTAAGTTCTAAGAAAATTCGAAAATACACTAGTTTTCGAAATCGAGATCGAAAATTGAAATAACAATAAAACCTTTTTCTTGTAATTTATTCATTGTGGCAAACAATTCTACTCGAAATTTCTATTTACAGTGTGTAACGAAAATAATGGCGGTTGGTAAAAATATTGTTTTTAATGAAAAAGTAGCCAAAATTATATGATGAAAATTATAACAGAGAATCGGAGGATCTTAGATTATAACATATGAAATTTTTGAAGCATGTTATTATGTAGGCTTTAGAGCAATTATTAAAGAAATTTACACATTAAATTGTTTTTTTCAAAATAATCAAATTCCTTTTATTTCCAATTGACAAAATTCTAGAAAATCTGGAAGTATGAAAGTTTATATATATAATCTCCAGAACTTTCATTACACACCGGTATAATTTTTTGTATGATTATTATGTATATTTTTGTGTCAGGCTTATTATTAAAAATTTATGTGTTAAAATTTCAGAGACAAAAATTTTGCAAAGTTTTAAAAAAAAGATATGAATTAGCTTTACAGAAAATTGGCAATAGCATATCATGTCTATTTTTTTTATTTAACAAGGTAATTTGATAAACTTTCAAACGAATCTAAATTTATTTAATTATGTTATGTAATTGTTGAGATATGCAATTTTTTGTCACCGCCATTTTTTTCGTTACACACTGTACCTAATGCAAAAAGGTCTGGAAGACCATCAAAAATTGCATGGGACCACTTTAATAAAGGCAATGTGGAAATATGACGCAAATCAAATCGTAAATGTTGTAATGATGGTAGCTCGGGTGGAAGTCCTCATTTGACGAAGAATGTGTGCAATTGATACTATTTGGAAATTGCCATCTAGAAAAAGATTCTGTATCAAACGTTTCATTCTGAAAAAAAGAACCAATCTTAATTTATTCGTTCCAGGCTTTCTTTTTTTTTTTTTTTGCGGAGTTTGTTAATCAATTAAAATCCGGATATAAAATTACAAATTAACCATTTATTTTTATTATTATACAATTTTCTTTGGACTAATCCAGCTGGAAGATCAACATATATAATTATGCCTAACAATAAAAGAATATTACTAAATTGAAATTTGATTATAAAAATGCAAAATTTTCAATTTCTTAATTTCGATGTTGAATTTCGAAACTAAACTATTTCGCCATCATACAAGTTATATCTGCGAATTGACAGTTTGTATGTTGTGAACTTTTCCAAAAAATTGTTTAAGAGTTATGTTTCTAAACAGTAAAATATTCGAAAAGAATATTTGTAATGGGATAGTGAGAGTAATGAGAAAATCATCGGTAATGAAATATAGAGGCTACCTTTCCAACTACTGATGCAGATAGTGGGTTCAAGTTATTTTGAAATCAATGGAAAGATAGCTTCTAGGAAAACAATTTCCACCTGAGAATGAATGCCTTTGCGTTCACAATACATAAAACGCAAGGCCTAACCTAGCATATCTGTTTCCATAGATGAAAGTATTTTTGCAGGCGGTCAAATATATGTTGCATTGAGCAGAACTAAATCTTTAGTTAAAGCGCAAATCTTAAAATTAAATGTTCAAAGAAATGTTATAAATAAGCATAATGGGCTTGGAATAGTAATCGAAATGGATCAAGTAATCCACAATAAAAAAATCTTTGCTTTGATCCATTTTCAAATTAAACACTCTCATATATCAAGTAAAAACTATATTAATTACTTGTGCAGCTCTTATTATCCTAATCATTGTTATAAACTCCAGCAAAGTGAATAATGATAAGAAATTAAATTTTATTTTGCAGAATAAATTGTTTTGAAAGTACACCAAATCGTGACGGCTAAGCCGCTTAAAAATTCCCTAGCCGGCTGACATCACTATTACCATAATTATAATATTGCAATTTCAATAAATACAATATGTCCTATTTATTGCATGCACCACACGCAATAATGGAAAAATCAGAATGGTTTCCGAGTTTAAGATAGTAGCATGCAAGTGCAACATTTTAACACCCATTCTCAATTTTTTAGTAATTTTGACGTAATTATTGCATGTTTCTGCATTCAATAACTCATATCTATTATTTCTTCGCTTACTTCCAATTCTGTTAAAAAATTGCAATATTAATATAGAGTATATGCGATTTTTGAAAACCCATTACTATATGTATAAATAAAACAAAATAAACACAAATAATCTTACATGTTAGTCAAAATTAGTTTTATTAGTAAATGATCATTACCAAATTCAAAATACCAAAATAGCTTTTCGTAATTGTATCCAAAATTATTTGAATTCCTTGATTCAATAGCCAAAATTCTGGTAAATTTTTTATGATAATTAATATAGGGAATATGGAAAAGCCAGAAGAATGTAGCCAAAATATTTGACAAATGAAAAAATAATTTTGGCTAACATGTATGCTCCAACCAAGTTAAAAGTGATGCAACAAGATTAGATCAATGAATGAATATTTTCGGACTTACTTCAGTAAAGTGATTCTACAGCTCAATAGAAATGAGAAGTCACATATTGTTAAAGATGAATTTAAAAAAACTTGAAACTTATTTAAAAGAGAAATTAATCATAAAAAATTTGTTCACTTTTCTTAAATTACTCTCATGCCAATTTCACAGCATATGCAGACAGGGGTAGAAAGTACTAACCTATCTTGGATAATCATGATGAATTTAGCAAATATTCCATTTGAATTTGTCTCATATAGGGTTATCCTATTCCACCATGGCCAGAGGAATGTCTGCATTAGGTACAAATTCAATAGAAGTTTGTTTACTTGGTAATTATGGAGGAAATAAAAATTTGAATTTTGTCTATTTTTTATTTTTGTATAAAAATTTGAAAATAATAATTTTTATAAGACCATAATTTTGACCGACCATTTACCCAACGTCCCCAATCAATAACAGGTAAAAAATTTATCCGGCAAGCCAGATTTGAACTAGCGACCTAGAGATGACAGTTAAATTGTACTACAGTCTCCCGCTCTACCAACTGAGCTATTGCCGGCATTATTGACAAATGCACTTTTTATTATAATTTGAATTAATGATTGACAACATCAAATTTTAGAAAACATATATATCGTGTCACCTTTTTTTTTTTTTTGCGCAAATAAAAAACATGATGCCTCCAAAAAATTTTTTCAATAGAATAGCATCTACTGCTACTTCTCAACTAAATTTTCCCATACGGGTATGTTTTGGAATTTGAGTCAATAAGACAATTTGTTAAGGTTTGTAGGGTACGACGGGTTTGAAAAACCAAGATTGGTAGTCATTCCCGCAACCTTACACATAAAAATACTTTTTTTAATATTTTTTTTAAATTTTTTGAATGGGGGAATTTATCAGGGCTCATTCCCGCAAAGATTTCATCTCACACAATCTAAAACTCTATTATCTCGAAGTTTTTTAATTTCTTCAGGTCCTTTAATGAAAGGTTGGCCAGCAGCACTGTTGTTGTTTTTTTTCTTGTAATTAATTATTTGATTGGAAATTTTATATAATTTAACGCTATATTTTCTTTAATTAATTTAGATATTCTCCAAGATTTATATATAAAAGAAATTAAAACTTATAAACCTGTTGCACCAGAGGTATTTTGTTTGATTGATCTTTATTTATTTATAATGAATGATAAATTGAATCGACATTTTTGAAACTTAAAAAAAAAAAACAAGAAAAATGAAGAAGTTGGACAAGTAAAAGAACTTCGTGGAATTACTCCTCTTCAAGTAATTATTTATTTAATAAGATTAATTGTTTTTTGAAATTATTAACTAATTAATTACTAATCTCATTATTTACAAAAGGCACCAAAAATTGATGATGACATTTCAGGAGATTTGTCTGCTTATGATGTTGAAGAAGCACAATCTGAAGTAGTTTCAGCAGATTCTTCTTCGTTAGAAAAACAACTTTTTGGAGATTATGAAGAAGAAATTACTACACCAGTTTCTCATTAAAAATTATAAAAATAAATAATTTTCATTTTCAAAATGTTATTTAAATCTTAATTTGCACCTTCAGTTTTATAATGTTGTTTCAATTCACGAATCTTTAGAAATTTAAAATTAATATTTATTAAAAACAAATATCTGATATAGTACATAAAAATATTCCACTGCGTTATTTATTACCTGGTACACCGTCAAATTCTACCTCTTTAGAATAAGGTGGATGAATACCTCAAACTTTCCGTTTTACTTGCCTTTTGTTTTGAATATTAATATTAATATATATATTTTGTGAAATAACAGAAATAAACAGTTTATTTGCTTAGATTAAGGGAATACAACAATCCTTTACATAAAGAAAAATCTTTTAAACTACTAATTTATTGAAATCGACTTTTATTTTTTTTTTTTAAAAAAAATATATCGGATACCCTTAGTTAGTACTTACAGAATAACTAAAGCGTATTTTAAAATCGGGTAATCTGTTAAAAAAAAATAAAAAAATAAAAAAAAAAATAAGCAGATTTTAATATATATATTATATATATGCGTGTGTGAAAGCACACGGCATATTTATAACAATGGAGAACCTAAATAAATAAATATACATAAAGTTGAGCGTAAGAGTGTGTTAATATAATCTTTTAGTATGTTAATATGAAAAATCTTCAATTACCAGAAAAGTAATAAAGAAAAACACCAGTTGCTCCAACAGCAAATCCAACCGTTGCCGAGAATAAAATTTCAAGTCTCATACGTTTAGATGCATTACCCTCTTTTTCTTTTGATTTATTTCCAAGGTCCATTTCATCTGTTTCATCTTTTCCATCTTTCATATCTTCATATTTGCGTTTGCGATTAGTAGTCAATTTAACAGATTCTTCTAATTCTTGACTCAAGATAGATGGTCCTTCACCATCAATATCGGAATTGTCGCTGTTGTCTTTGTGTTCAGAATCATTAATATTTTCATTAAGTGAAAGATAGATTTGATTTGAGTCTTGTACAATTTGTGAAGCTATATTTTCTTTTATTTTAATATCAGGTGGAGAATATGTGCTTATACTGGCTGTATCTTCGTCTTTAGTTGATGTTTCAGTTATAGGAGAGGCAGGGTGATGATCTGGCGTGATTGCTGGTGTAACAGGTTTTTCTGGACTTCCAACCTCTACTTTATCATTAATTCCAGGTAATGACGATGTATCGTTGATGCTGTCTGTCTGTAAACTATTTGCTTGGTTAACTTCTTGCTCTTTTTGGTCAACAAGAAGATGTTTTGGTAGATGTCCATCTTCGGTGGGAGAAGGTACCATTGCTTTAGTGCGTTAAAAAAATATATATATTATTAATTAAAAATAATAATCAATTACAATATTATAATGATAATTCATTTAATTGTCGATTTTTTTCTTTACTTTGTTCAATCTTATCTCGAACTTCGACGCCAGAAACAATATTTTTTTCAAAGGTCACATCTTTAAATATATATATATATATGTAGAATAAAAAGCTTTAGTTGTTATTATTTTTATATTATAATAATAATAATTTTACAACGATAAAAGATCATTCTTACCTTTCTTTGGTTCATGGTATGTATCATTGGTTGTATCAATATTTAATAATAATGAGGATGCTTTTTTTTAAGGAATCAAAGAAAGAAATGAATAGACGAAAGTATTATTAATATTAATACTAATGTTATATATACTTTTCTTACATTGCTCTATTTGGATATTTTCTTTTTCTAATAAATCATCTTTAAAACAATGACAAATATTATTATATGTAATTAAAAATTTTTAAACACCAATCATTCTAACAACAAGTTGATTGTAAACTTACGATTGTCTATTTTTTCAACATCCTTTCTATAAAAAACTTTATCAACTAAAGACACTGCAGAATTTTCTCCTACATCATCAACATTTTGTTTTTCATTATCGCTAATAATAATTAGAATAATAAACAAATTAACATTTTGTAAAGGAAAAATAATAATGAATAATTTTAATTTTATTACTTTTGATTTGGTTGCTCGTTAATATTTATCGACTTATTTGTTATGGAGGTGGTTTCGATAATTATTTGATTTTTAATGACATCATCATTCTGATTTACAAGATTTTCGACGTCATCAGAAGTCACCGTTTCTGTTATATTGTCAGTAAAATTTTGCTCGTTTGTGATATTATTAGTATTAACAATTCCTTCCGGATAGAAAACACGTGCAGCTAGATGTTGATATATAACTATATTTCGGGGAGGTTGAGTAAAATCAACGTTTTAATTAAATACAAAAATGTTTTAAATTAGAAAAAAAATAAAACTTTACGCTGATTACGCCTGACGTTATGTCCAAATGCAAGTATATCGTTGTGGTTCAATACCTTCCATTCGCTATCCTCCAATCCATCGCCCAATCTTATACTATTTATAAAAGTTCCATGGGTGCTTTTCAAGTCTTTAATCGTAATCTAAATAATACTTGCATTAAAATTAAAAATAGATCTTAAAACTATTCGTGATGACTATAAACATAATAATAATAATACCTTTCCGCCATCCTCTTTAAGTACCGCATGTTCCCTTGACATTACATCACATTCAAAAACACCATTGTCTGATCTTGAGTCTCTTTGATTTCTACTAGCACTGACTCTACCGATTTTAATTTCTTGAGCAGGTGTAAATGTCAATTGTTTTGGCGAAAAATCAACAGAATCAGTTAAGGGAATTAGGTTTATATGAACTGTGTATTGATCTCCAGGCGGACTAGGACTGGATGTTACAAAAGTGTCTACTTCAGGGTGCTCAGGAGCGTGAGTACTTCTGATAGTAGTGGGTGTTGCTGTCCTCAACATTTTTTTTTTTTTATCATATAACAATCAATATATTAATATTGAGCGGTGATGATCAATTTTATTCTTGTCGATCAAAAATTACAGCGCGTTCAATAAACCTATAAATAATAAAAATAATAAGAATAATGAAAACATATTAATATGAAGATTTTCCAAGAATTTATTTCCGTGGCTCTCAAGAACTAAAATTTAACATTTAATATTTTATATTTTATTATTATTATTATTTTCTATTATTATTTTCTATTATTAAAATTATATCGTAATCGTGTAATATAAATACAAAATTTTACTGATAATCATCTACCACTTATATAATATTTTCTAATTTTCGTTACTAGATAATATTTTAAACAAAAAGATAGCAAATTACACCAATTTAGTAATTAAATTTGCAAGTAAAAAATATATAATATATTTTTAATAAATAATAATAATATTATTATTGCTATCATTAGTACTATTGCTGTTAATGACCTTCATTAGCCAATAAAGTAGCGACTTCAACATAAAGTTCTACAGGATCAAACTGATTTAATGAATTAAGCTTTAATCTCCAACTATCAGTCAAATCCCAATGATCACATTCGACTGTACGTACGTATCTCCCCCATTGAGCAGATTTTAAACTGACCAGGCCATCATTCTGTCCTTCTTTTTCTCTAATTATTTGATAAGGAAAATATAATGGTGACCATATTGGAATTTCAGTTGCAGCACCATATGAATAATAAAATATAGAAGGATGGTTTGGAGTGTTTTTATTAAAAGAATTCATACAAAAATCTGTTGTTAAATTACTATAAGCCGGAGTGTCCAATGTATGTATTAATGGACGTAATAAAGATGAAAATTTTTGTGATAAGGTTGAAAATAAAGGAATATCCAATGATTTATAGTCAAAGTGAGGTAATGATGGTAAAATAAAGTTTAGTAATGAGCTAACATTATTATCATTACTATTACTATTACTATTATTACTATTATTCTTTTTATTCTTTAACGAATTAGATATCTCATGGTCTTTTGAGTCATTATCATTGTTATTAATTTTATTAGAATCAAGTCGATTTTTATCAGTGTTTAATTGATTTAATTGTTCAACTTCACGACATCTTTCCTCTAATTCTTTGAGTAAATCATCAACTGCCTTTTCAGCTGACTCAAATGATTTAGAAAGCTTGCCTAAACCTATGTTATCTCTACACCAATCCATAAAAGGACTACCACGATGTGGTGTCCCTATTGTGGTTAGAGAGCGTATACTACAATTATCTGTTGGTAAATGTGTAATTAAATATCGACAATCAAGACCGCCCTGTATAATAATAATCAAATAAATAATAATCTTTAATGTATATATTTATATATCTAGATATGTATGTATATGTGCATGTAAGTATGTGAACATAAATATTAAATTAACTAGTTAATTAATTAATACCAACCATTGAATGTGCTAATAAGTTCAATTCGAATCCATGTAAAGTAGATTCCAAGATACGATGTAAAGCTAGTGCACGAGCACGAATACAACCAGTTCTTTATTTGAAACCAAAAATAGAATTCTTATAAAAATACAATAAAAGTAAATCGCTAATTGGAGTAGAATAGGATATTTTGATTAAATATACCTTGGAACTTTAGTAGTGACAACTTTAGCACCAAGCTTTTTAAGAGCTTCTTGGACACCTCCCCAATAATGTATTTGTAAATATGGAATTGCATCGGGACCTTTTTTTTAATTAAATGATAACATTATTTGTTATGGTAATCATTTTTATGTAAAAACAAATATATATATATATATATATAACTAACCAAGTTTATCGAATCCAAATAGTCCTAATAAAAAAATAAAAAACATGATTTAAAACTTGATAAAAAGAATAATACTAATAATAATAAAATTAACATAATTCAACTTACCGTGACATAATACAATTGGTAGTTTAGGTGCACTATAGTTGGGTCTTACTGGCATTTGTAACTTGTTGATTTTTTGCGTAAAGTTGTTTTTATTACTAACATCTTCGCTATGAAATTTATTCTTGCTCTTAGTAATTTGAAAATCGAGTAAATGTTTTCTAACTTTAAGAAAAGTGTTAATAGTATTAACATATATAGCTGTCAAAGATCTTTGGAGTTGCATTACTTATAAAGCAACACCAACACCAATAATACACGCATTTAGTATTTGAATGTTCTTATTATTTTATTATTTCTACAAATAAAGTGGAATGATATTATACATTATATTAACAATCTGTGGGGTAGAAATAAATATTGACACAAAAATGGCTAATGCTTTTTTTTTCTTTAAAAAGTAAATTTCTAGAAATCAATTTTTAAAATAAATTGTTTCCAATCCCAATAATAATAATAATCAAAATAATATGACACAAATCTCTTTAACACCGATGGATTCGTCTCCTCCATCACCCACAATAGAAGGTCGAATAACTATTGAAAGTGTTCGACATTGGAAATTGGACCAAGTATCAAATTGGTTACAAGAAAATAATTTTCGTGAATATCAAAGATTATTTACAGGTGTATATTAAAGTTTGATTTTTTTTTTAATTATTATAATTATAAAATTTCTGCTTGCTTACAATATGCACACATGCAGAAAATGATATCACAGGTGATGTACTATTGGAAATAGATCATGAAGTTCTTAAAGAACTTAAAATAAGATCAATAGGTGACAGAATAAGACTTTTGGTGGCGGTTAAATCCTTATTAAAAACATGTCTAAACAACAACATTATTAATAATCATAACAATCATAATTCATATTCAATTAGATATCCATACTATAAGGTAATTTAAATATATCTATCTATATTTCAAAGTAAAAATATTTATTTACTTATTTTGGTTATTATTTTTCAGGAACAAAGTTCACCTGAAAATGATCGATTTCCTATACCATCACTTTCAAGATCAAATTCAAATCCTAGGCTTGTATCTCGTTCAAATTCTGCTAATCGTGGTCATTTTGATTTTACAAGAACACAACAGCAACAACAGCAACAACAACAGCAACAACAACAATTCCAACAACAATTCCAGCAGCAACTTCAACAACAACTTCAGAAGCAGCAGCAGCAGCAGCAACAACAACAACAACAACAACAACATCAACAACAACAGCAGGCTGTCAAGGTTAGTTTAATAGTTAAATAATCGATGATGAAAATAATCATGAATAATTTATACTCTTTTAATGAATAATATATATACATATAAAGGCCATTAACGCAGAAGCCACAAAAATGTCACTCGAGAGTGTTAAACAGGTTTCTTTCATTATATTTCAATTTACATTTTATATTATTTTTTTTTTCTAAAAAAAAACTTTATTATATTATTAGCGTTGTATAAAAGTTATTGGAGAAGATCATCAAACCAAAACAATTCCAATTCATGATGTTAATGATGCCAAATCCATTTTGGCAAGGATATTACAAAAATTCAATATTAATGATGAAGTTGAAAGATATTGTTTATTTACAACTTTAAGTGATACTGGTGCCGGTTAGTCAAACACACGCGATGTTATTGTAGTTGTAGTTGTAGAGATATTACAATTTATATATATATATAAATTATTAATTTTTACCATCATTGCAATACATTTATATTTAGCAAGAAGTTTAACTGATGAAGAATTGGAGATGATTTGTAAAAGTGCAGACAGACCAGAACGTGAGAAACTCATATTGAGAAAAAAGCATCAACCAATAAGTAGAGAACAATTTAAACAACAATTGCGCGATAAAAAACTGACAAATTTCTTCGGCGAAAAACCACCAAGTACACAAATTGGAACAGTACAGAAATTAAGAAATTTTTTTGGTCAAAGGCCACCTTCAGAATTGATTTCTTTAAATTTGACCGAATATTTTCCTGGTCATGACAGTGAAGAATTAAAGCGTAGTGCTAGAAATTCTATAAGACGAGCTTCAAGAATTTCAGCTGCTTCAAGAGTCTCGAGAAAATCCAAAGCAATTTCAAGATCATTTGACGATAGATCAAATACTTTGACAATACCCAACTCTATATTTTCAGATGATTCAATTATTATTGAAGAAGCATTAGATGATTTTGCAGGTTTCGATGATTTTGATGAGTACGAATATGAAGATGAAGAGGCTGAAGATTGGACGCCTGATCAAGATGATGAAGGTAAAGAGGAAAAAAATCAAAAGGATTAATTTTTATCAATTTTTATATTGTAATAATAATAATAACAATATGATAAATAACAATAGATAATTCAGCACCAAAATGGATTAAAGGATCTTTAATTGGTATGGGATCTTTTGGTAGTGTATATCTTGGACTTAACGCTGTTACAGGAGAATTAATGGCTGTTAAACAAGTTGAATTACCAACTGGTCAATCTGCAAATGAAGAAAGAAAGCAAGCTATGGTTTGTTTAAAAAATACATATATAAATAATATATATATATATCTCTAAGTATAAAAATTATTAATACATATATATATATATATATTAATTAATAGTTAGATGCATTGCAAAGAGAAATCGCACTCCTAAAAGATTTACATCATGAGAATATAGTTCAATATCTCGGTAAAAAATAACACAAACATATATTATTTTAAACATTTTAATTAATTAATTAAATGTTAGTTATTGAGAAAAAAATTTTTTTTTATATATACGTATGTGTATTTACAGGATCACAACATGATAAAATGACTTTGAATATTTTCTTGGAATATGTACCAGGAGGATCAGTTACTACAATGATTAACAATTATGGTCCATTGAAAGAAAAATTAATTAAATCATTCGTTAAACAAATTTTACAGGGTTTAAATTATCTTCATGAAAAAGACATAATTCATAGAGATATAAAAGGTGCTAATGTTTTAGGTAAATATAATATCTCCACATCTAAAAGAATTTTATTAACAAGTTTTTTTTTTTTAAAAAAATTTATTTGTTTATTTATTATAATAATACTAATAATCATAATCATAATAAAAGTTGATAGTAGAGGAAAGATAAAAATATCGGATTTTGGTATTTCTAAAAAAGTTGAAGATCGTAAGTTTTTCTTTTAAAAAAATATGATTTATAAAAATATATTAATTAATTAATAACCATACTATAATTCGATTATATATATATAGAATTTATGGAAGCAACATCAGCTCATAGACCATCATTGCAAGGTTCAGTATTTTGGATGGCGCCAGAAGTAGTAAAACAAACAGCTTATACAAGTAAAGTTGATATATGGAGTTTAGGATGCTTGATTGTAGAAATGTTTACCGGGGATCATCCATTTCCTGAATTTAATCAAATGCAAGCAATGTTTAAGATTGGTTCAGAATCATGTGCTCCTGAAATTCCTCCTGATTTGTCTAATGATGCGGTAGATTTTTTGAAAAAGACTTTTGAATTGTAAGTATTAAAAAAAATAAATTCTTTTTTTTGATTTCAAATTTTAATAATTAAAATTTTTTGTTTGTTCTTTTTAGAAATCATGATGAAAGACCAACGGCAGCATTTCTTTTAAATCATCCATTTGTGATGACATAATTTATTGTATTTAATCTAATTTATGTGTGTAATTAAGTTTTTTATTTTTATTCTTTGTTAAGATATTAATGACAGTTAAAAAAAAAGCACTAAAAAAATTATTATTATATTAATATTTTTCTATAAAAAATATTATTAAATAGATCAAAGTAAATAAATAACAAGATTCACTGTAACTAGTGAGTGAGCTTTGATTCACGAAAATGAGTTATTATTTAAAATTTGTTAATTCAGTTTTGTTTCTAACAGAGTTATTTACTTTCCTGGTGGTTTGATGGATCTTCTACCTTACCATCTAAAAATAATTGATTATATACATATAAAGATTTTTTATAAAGGTATGAACATACATTTATCTTCAAATCCAATACAGCAACCATAAGTTTACCAAAGTCTAGTAATTCAAGAATTTGTTTAGCCAAATCATTGTTACTGATGAAATTGCTGAAAGCTGTTTGATCAGCAACGATAATAGAACCAAGAAAGTCGCCGTCAATAAGCTTGATTGAAGATTTAGGTAAGCTGAATAAAATGTAATCTGCAACTAAGCAAAAATTGGGAAAGGAAAGAAAATTGGAAGAGGAATAATTTACTGCCTCTTAACATACAACCTGTGATAATGACAGTCGCAAAACGTGGTTCACAAGATGATGTATCAAGATTAAAATTAGTATTCTGTAATTCTTCCAGCTATTATTTAATGTAATAGTTATTGAAAAATTCACTCGTCAAATATTAATAAACAGTTTTCCAAATGACAAAATATGCAAAAAAAAAAATTTTTGTCCCCTTATCATTATTATTAGAAATAATTCAGAAAATGAAAATAACAAGCATTCATTATCTATTTCATCGTTATATGGTCTTTCAGAAACATAGATAATGAGAGAAACCAATACCATTTATAAGTATCCCAGCTCATCAGTAATGATGGCGACGTTGCAATTGTCGACCTTCAAGGAATACCCACAATGCATCTGTCACATATATCTGACACATACGTCTGACACATACGTGAATATTATGAGCCCAAGAAGGGTAGCCCCACACGTTCCATGACCAACAAAATAGAAGATACAAATAAACTTAAGGTATGGCAATTCCTCTGTGAATGAAAAGAAACTTGTCTTAATATTAATATAATAATAATAGTATTGGTATTGTGTTATTAGTGAAAGATTTATAATTACTGAATTGGGTTTCAGAACAGGTAAATTCTCTCTATCTATCCAATCAGTCAGTCTCTGTGTTTATTAACTCCTTAAATATTAACATTGTGCTTGGTATACTTTATTAGAATTATTGGAGAGAGTTGAAATGGAAATGGACGCACGGAGTTGGCTCTTTTACTATCATGCAAACTCCTTCGTTTGGTATTGATTAAAATCAAAGCGTTAGATGAAATAAAAAAAGATGAAAGCGAGAAGTATGTTGAATTTTTTATAACAGAAATGAAGAAATCGAAGACTTTTACAATCAATACAACGATGCAATTTATTTAAATCTAGGGCACGAGAGGTCAAAGAAGAAAAATTGGAAAAGTCACCAGATGGAAAAGTTAAAAATAAACATAGAGCGCGTTAATAATTAACGCATAACCTTGGAAAGAAAGTTCCATGTTTATAAAGGAAAATCATTTGCAAACTTTTCTTTATCTCTAAATATGATTATTGGTATTAGTATTGGTATTATGACTGTGATATGCTTCTATATATATTAAAAATCATTGCTTTTGCATTTTTTTACAAAATTCTCATTTATTTTATTTGTGATTTATGATATACGTAAAGATTAAAATAGAAAATGCTAAAGCTAACAACGATATATATTATTTATAATTTAAGATGAAAGAGGAAATTAAAACCTAAACTGTTTTTTTTGAACAGTGTTGGCACAAGTTATTATTTTCAGCAATCAAAGATCCCAACTTCTTTTTTGTTTTTTACAAATATTGTTTTATATTTATTAAATTTATCTCGCGAATCTGCACTTGTTATTATTACTTGATCAATTTCCAAAATGCACATTTCTATGTGAATAAATTATTTAGTTCGTGATAAGCGATCCAGTTTATATGGCTTTTATCACTTAACCAATCTACATTTGAATGATGGGCGTTGTTTCGATTATTATAACAGTTGTATCTTCTATTTTTTCCGTCAATTGAGAAATGTTTCAACGTTTTTTTGTTCTTTCAAACAATTTTTTATAATTATCAAGCTTATTTTGTGATTCAGTTATTCCTGTTACTTTATCAATTTCCAATATGCCGATTTTCATATCCAAATTGTCGCGCAAATTTTGTAACTTGTGGTGAGATATCCAATTTCTATGATCTTTATTATTTAACCAATCTACATTTGAATGATGAGCATTATCACAGTCATCTTTGCAAACAACATCGCTATTGACAGATGCCATTCTTGATATATAAATGTTTAATATTTTGTGTTCGGTCTTTTTTGCAACTTAAAACTGAAATTATGGTATTATGATAAATGCTATTTGGAATTCCAAATTGTCTTGTATTGATTTTTTTTTAAAGTATTCGCGTATAATCAATATACGTACAATACATCTTCCTATTATATATTGTACAATCGCGACATTTAACATTTATTTGGACAAAAATTAATTTATTGAATAACAAATAATAGGTTCTTATAATTAATATATATTAATATATAAAAAGGATGAATTTACATTTTAAAATAAAAAATAAATAAATAATCCCTCTTGAAAATAAATATCTATCAAAGAAAAAAAAATATATTTTCCCAAAATTATGCATGCCATGTTGGAACTTACTATTTCTGTATTATATAGTAACCATAGCTAAGGAATTATTGAAGAAAGTCAGAAATTAACTGGAGAAAATCAGAATTAATTAAAGAAAATCGGAAATTAACTAAAAAAAATCGGAAATTGACAATACTAATGAATATCATAATCAGGAATTTAATAATAATAATATTATTATTATTATTAGCTGAAAAAATCGGAATTTATTTAAAAGATCAGAAGTCGTTTGAAGTAATAGTAATCAGAAATTATGAATATGAAACTGAAAAGCAATGTATATACCCATTATAGGAATTTATCGTGCAATGACAAATTTTATATTAATATTATTTTTTTAATATTAATAAAGAAATTCATATAATAATATGAATTCAATATATAAAACTTTTCAAATGTGTTTCATCTTTTCAATATATTAATATTAATATTAATATAGTATATAATCATCGCGTAAAACTGTTACAAAAAAATTATATTTTGAATTTTATTAAAAGTTCATGTATTGTTTTTATATATTTTGAATTGTATTAAAATTTATGTATTGTTTAAACACTTCCTGGTCATAAATATAAGGACACTTGCAGATCATCGGAAATAATTGAATAAAGAAACATGAAAAAAAATAA
>CAUDNR010001013.1:44322-65635 GCA_958430865.1 Entrophospora sp. SA101
GTAATATACTTTTTCTTTGAGTATCTTTATCAGAAGATGACATTACGTTAACAATTTTACAACAAAATCAAATCAAATCAAATGATCTAATCATGTATTAATTTAGTTTAGTACATATTGTTCACGTGTTCAAAATATGACACGAATAGTTTTTATTTTCAGAATGTTATTAATGTTTGAAATGCATGAAAAATTTTCCAAAAAGTTTTGTTACACCCTGTAAATATCAATTTCAACATTAATGTTATTCTTATTATGCTGTAAATTATTATATTAATAAATTCTAATCAAATAGACACTACCCCATTTTCACCATACCAGTGTTCAAGTATAATTATCCCAGGTCCGGTCCTAAATTGGTTGTTAGATTGAGTACAGTACATTTTGTGCAGTGAGTCATTTTTAACCATTTTTGGTAATGATAATTGTACTTACATTCCTTTTTTGGGGTTGGGTGTGTGAGGCCTATAATTGTACTTATTATTATTGTATTCAACCTAAGCATATTGTACTTACTGTACTCAATCTAATTCTACTGCATGAAGTGTACTGTACTCGACCTGTATATACCTGTCCTAAATTCCCTGGTTGATAAATATGATCTGTGAATTAAAAACAATGTCAAACATAATTTGCAACACCCAGAAGATATTGAAAGTTCTAACACCTCTAAAAAATTTAAAACGGACTATCCTTTTTTGAATTCATACATCTATCATAATGAAATCAATCAAACCTTTCGAATGCTCCAAGTCATGATGTTGGTAATGTCAGCAATACAACAATTTCGCCAATGATAGGTGGTTTAGAAGATTGGATGCTGTGAGCATTGATGGGTTGCAAAAACTTAACAATATTGTAAAAGAAAATTTGCTTTGTCAAATTTTCTGAAAGTTGATGCTTGCGTAATGTGATGATTACACAAACTCATTGCAACCTATAAAAATATACTATTGGGGATCAAACAAAACCAGCGCATATGTATTCATATTTTCAATTAATTAAGTTGTCAAATCTTACATGATAGGGTTGTCAATGTTTTAAACGTGAAAATGGTACATTTCCACAAAACAATGGAAATTTTACTTGACGTAGACCATTACAAAATTTAATATTATGCATTGAATAAATTAAAAATAATTCGTAAAGTAGCAACAGTAGTAGTAATAAAAAAACCTACACATTACAATCTAAAGCATGTACGCTGAACCATGTTCTAAATAGATATAATATTTTTGTTTAAACACATATACATTAATGTTGGTTTCCAAAACTATAAAGTTTCGAAAGTCAAAAGGTTTCTGAAACTAGTTTTGACATAGAACTTTTAATTTTTTTAGTTTTGAATTTCGTCTCTTCAAAGTAATTTTGGCGACCAACACTAATATAGAAAATTTTTTATTTATTTAAATACAAATTCTTCGAATAACCATCCTCACATACTATTGATTTTTTATCATTTGAAGATTTTATTATTACTGGAATAACACTTAATTCTGGTTCTTGAATCTTTGTAATCTAATTCGAAAAAACTTGCGCGAATAAAATAAATCCACGTGATTTTTTTTGAGATTTTTAAATTTTTTTGATGATCTTTTTAAAAAATTTAATTTTTAAATATTTTCAATATGTTGTATCAAGACGAAGATGACATAGATTTAGTTTCTGATGTTGAAGCTGCTTTAAATAATAATGTTTATATTGGAGTTGATGATGAGTTAGATGGTGAAGGTATATAACATATATTTTTTATTAGTCAATTTTATACTATATATGTGTACCTAAGGCTTTTTTTAAAAATCAATTTAGTATTACAAGATCAAATTGCAATGCAAATAATGATGCAAAGTCAATATGAAGAGATACCTGATATTGTAAAGAACTTCATTGTATACTTTCATAGAAACATTTTAGAAAATAATGTTCATGAATTGCATAGTATATATGAAAATACTTTTAATCAATTGACAGAAGAATTTTATCCTGAAACTTTTTGGCCTGATGCAGAGTTAATTGCACCTTTAGTGAATGATGGTAAATTAATTATTAATCAAATTCTTTATTTGATTTTACAAACATAGTTGATCACATACAGGGTGTTAAGAAAAAAATGGCAGTTAGTAAAAATATTGTTTTTAATGAAAAAGTAGCCAAAATTATATGATGAAAATTATACCAGAGAATCAGAGGATCTTAGATTATAACATATGAAATTTTTGAAGCATGTTATTATGTAGGCTTTATGGTAATTATTAAAGGAATTTACACATTGAATTGTTTTTTTCAAAATAATCAAATTTCTTTTATTTCCAATTGACAAAATTCTAGAAAATCTGGAGGTATGAAAGTTTATAGATATAATCTCCAGAACTTTTATTACAAACTGGTATAATTTTTTGTATGATTATTATGTATATTTTTGTGTCAGGCTTATTATTAAAAATTTCCATGTTAAAATTTCAGACACAAAAATTTTGCAAAGTTTTAAAAAAAAGATATGAATTAGCTTTACAGAAAATTGGCAATGGCATATCATGTCTATTTTTTTTATTTAACAAGGTAATTTGATAAACTTTCAAACGAATCTAAATTTATTTAATTATGTTATGTAATTGTTGAGATATGCAATTTTTTGTCACCGCCATTTTTTTCGTTACACACTGTACCTAATGCAAAAAGGTCTGGAAGACCATCAAAAATTGCATGGGACCACTTTAATAAAGGCAATGTGGAAATATGACGCAAATCAAATCGTAAATGTTGTAATGATGGTAGCTCGGGTGGAAGTCCTCATTTGACGAAGAATGTGTGCAATTGATACTATTTGGAAATTGCCATCTAGAAAAAGATTCTGTATCAAACGTTTCATTCTGAAAAAAAGAACCAATCTTAATTTATTCGTTCCAGGCTTTCTTTTTTTTTTTTTTTGCGGAGTTTGTTAATCAATTAAAATCCGGATATAAAATTACAAATTAACCATTTATTTTTATTATTATACAATTTTCTTTGGACTAATCCAGCTGGAAGATCAACATATATAATTATGCCTAACAATAAAAGAATATTACTAAATTGAAATTTGATTATAAAAATGCAAAATTTTCAATTTCTTAATTTCGATGTTGAATTTCGAAACTAAACTATTTCGCCATCATACAAGTTATATCTGCGAATTGACAGTTTGTATGTTGTGAACTTTTCCAAAAAATTGTTTAAGAGTTATGTTTCTAAACAGTAAAATATTCGAAAAGAATATTTGTAATGGGATAGTGAGAGTAATGAGAAAATCATCGGTAATGAAATATAGAGGCTACCTTTCCAACTACTGATGCAGATAGTGGGTTCAAGTTATTTTGAAATCAATGGAAAGATAGCTTCTAGGAAAACAATTTCCACCTGAGAATGAATGCCTTTGCGTTCACAATACATAAAACGCAAGGCCTAACCTAGCATATCTGTTTCCATAGATGAAAGTATTTTTGCAGGCGGTCAAATATATGTTGCATTGAGCAGAACTAAATCTTTAGTTAAAGCGCAAATCTTAAAATTAAATGTTCAAAGAAATGTTATAAATAAGCATAATGGGCTTGGAATAGTAATCGAAATGGATCAAGTAATCCACAATAAAAAAATCTTTGCTTTGATCCATTTTCAAATTAAACACTCTCATATATCAAGTAAAAACTATATTAATTACTTGTGCAGCTCTTATTATCCTAATCATTGTTATAAACTCCAGCAAAGTGAATAATGATAAGAAATTAAATTTTATTTTGCAGAATAAATTGTTTTGAAAGTACACCAAATCGTGACGGCTAAGCCGCTTAAAAATTCCCTAGCCGGCTGACATCACTATTACCATAATTATAATATTGCAATTTCAATAAATACAATATGTCCTATTTATTGCATGCACCACACGCAATAATGGAAAAATCAGAATGGTTTCCGAGTTTAAGATAGTAGCATGCAAGTGCAACATTTTAACACCCATTCTCAATTTTTTAGTAATTTTGACGTAATTATTGCATGTTTCTGCATTCAATAACTCATATCTATTATTTCTTCGCTTACTTCCAATTCTGTTAAAAAATTGCAATATTAATATAGAGTATATGCGATTTTTGAAAACCCATTACTATATGTATAAATAAAACAAAATAAACACAAATAATCTTACATGTTAGTCAAAATTAGTTTTATTAGTAAATGATCATTACCAAATTCAAAATACCAAAATAGCTTTTCGTAATTGTATCCAAAATTATTTGAATTCCTTGATTCAATAGCCAAAATTCTGGTAAATTTTTTATGATAATTAATATAGGGAATATGGAAAAGCCAGAAGAATGTAGCCAAAATATTTGACAAATGAAAAAATAATTTTGGCTAACATGTATGCTCCAACCAAGTTAAAAGTGATGCAACAAGATTAGATCAATGAATGAATATTTTCGGACTTACTTCAGTAAAGTGATTCTACAGCTCAATAGAAATGAGAAGTCACATATTGTTAAAGATGAATTTAAAAAAACTTGAAACTTATTTAAAAGAGAAATTAATCATAAAAAATTTGTTCACTTTTCTTAAATTACTCTCATGCCAATTTCACAGCATATGCAGACAGGGGTAGAAAGTACTAACCTATCTTGGATAATCATGATGAATTTAGCAAATATTCCATTTGAATTTGTCTCATATAGGGTTATCCTATTCCACCATGGCCAGAGGAATGTCTGCATTAGGTACAAATTCAATAGAAGTTTGTTTACTTGGTAATTATGGAGGAAATAAAAATTTGAATTTTGTCTATTTTTTATTTTTGTATAAAAATTTGAAAATAATAATTTTTATAAGACCATAATTTTGACCGACCATTTACCCAACGTCCCCAATCAATAACAGGTAAAAAATTTATCCGGCAAGCCAGATTTGAACTAGCGACCTAGAGATGACAGTTAAATTGTACTACAGTCTCCCGCTCTACCAACTGAGCTATTGCCGGCATTATTGACAAATGCACTTTTTATTATAATTTGAATTAATGATTGACAACATCAAATTTTAGAAAACATATATATCGTGTCACCTTTTTTTTTTTTTTGCGCAAATAAAAAACATGATGCCTCCAAAAAATTTTTTCAATAGAATAGCATCTACTGCTACTTCTCAACTAAATTTTCCCATACGGGTATGTTTTGGAATTTGAGTCAATAAGACAATTTGTTAAGGTTTGTAGGGTACGACGGGTTTGAAAAACCAAGATTGGTAGTCATTCCCGCAACCTTACACATAAAAATACTTTTTTTAATATTTTTTTTAAATTTTTTGAATGGGGGAATTTATCAGGGCTCATTCCCGCAAAGATTTCATCTCACACAATCTAAAACTCTATTATCTCGAAGTTTTTTAATTTCTTCAGGTCCTTTAATGAAAGGTTGGCCAGCAGCACTGTTGTTGTTTTTTTTCTTGTAATTAATTATTTGATTGGAAATTTTATATAATTTAACGCTATATTTTCTTTAATTAATTTAGATATTCTCCAAGATTTATATATAAAAGAAATTAAAACTTATAAACCTGTTGCACCAGAGGTATTTTGTTTGATTGATCTTTATTTATTTATAATGAATGATAAATTGAATCGACATTTTTGAAACTTAAAAAAAAAAAACAAGAAAAATGAAGAAGTTGGACAAGTAAAAGAACTTCGTGGAATTACTCCTCTTCAAGTAATTATTTATTTAATAAGATTAATTGTTTTTTGAAATTATTAACTAATTAATTACTAATCTCATTATTTACAAAAGGCACCAAAAATTGATGATGACATTTCAGGAGATTTGTCTGCTTATGATGTTGAAGAAGCACAATCTGAAGTAGTTTCAGCAGATTCTTCTTCGTTAGAAAAACAACTTTTTGGAGATTATGAAGAAGAAATTACTACACCAGTTTCTCATTAAAAATTATAAAAATAAATAATTTTCATTTTCAAAATGTTATTTAAATCTTAATTTGCACCTTCAGTTTTATAATGTTGTTTCAATTCACGAATCTTTAGAAATTTAAAATTAATATTTATTAAAAACAAATATCTGATATAGTACATAAAAATATTCCACTGCGTTATTTATTACCTGGTACACCGTCAAATTCTACCTCTTTAGAATAAGGTGGATGAATACCTCAAACTTTCCGTTTTACTTGCCTTTTGTTTTGAATATTAATATTAATATATATATTTTGTGAAATAACAGAAATAAACAGTTTATTTGCTTAGATTAAGGGAATACAACAATCCTTTACATAAAGAAAAATCTTTTAAACTACTAATTTATTGAAATCGACTTTTATTTTTTTTTTTTAAAAAAAATATATCGGATACCCTTAGTTAGTACTTACAGAATAACTAAAGCGTATTTTAAAATCGGGTAATCTGTTAAAAAAAAATAAAAAAATAAAAAAAAAAATAAGCAGATTTTAATATATATATTATATATATGCGTGTGTGAAAGCACACGGCATATTTATAACAATGGAGAACCTAAATAAATAAATATACATAAAGTTGAGCGTAAGAGTGTGTTAATATAATCTTTTAGTATGTTAATATGAAAAATCTTCAATTACCAGAAAAGTAATAAAGAAAAACACCAGTTGCTCCAACAGCAAATCCAACCGTTGCCGAGAATAAAATTTCAAGTCTCATACGTTTAGATGCATTACCCTCTTTTTCTTTTGATTTATTTCCAAGGTCCATTTCATCTGTTTCATCTTTTCCATCTTTCATATCTTCATATTTGCGTTTGCGATTAGTAGTCAATTTAACAGATTCTTCTAATTCTTGACTCAAGATAGATGGTCCTTCACCATCAATATCGGAATTGTCGCTGTTGTCTTTGTGTTCAGAATCATTAATATTTTCATTAAGTGAAAGATAGATTTGATTTGAGTCTTGTACAATTTGTGAAGCTATATTTTCTTTTATTTTAATATCAGGTGGAGAATATGTGCTTATACTGGCTGTATCTTCGTCTTTAGTTGATGTTTCAGTTATAGGAGAGGCAGGGTGATGATCTGGCGTGATTGCTGGTGTAACAGGTTTTTCTGGACTTCCAACCTCTACTTTATCATTAATTCCAGGTAATGACGATGTATCGTTGATGCTGTCTGTCTGTAAACTATTTGCTTGGTTAACTTCTTGCTCTTTTTGGTCAACAAGAAGATGTTTTGGTAGATGTCCATCTTCGGTGGGAGAAGGTACCATTGCTTTAGTGCGTTAAAAAAATATATATATTATTAATTAAAAATAATAATCAATTACAATATTATAATGATAATTCATTTAATTGTCGATTTTTTTCTTTACTTTGTTCAATCTTATCTCGAACTTCGACGCCAGAAACAATATTTTTTTCAAAGGTCACATCTTTAAATATATATATATATATGTAGAATAAAAAGCTTTAGTTGTTATTATTTTTATATTATAATAATAATAATTTTACAACGATAAAAGATCATTCTTACCTTTCTTTGGTTCATGGTATGTATCATTGGTTGTATCAATATTTAATAATAATGAGGATGCTTTTTTTTAAGGAATCAAAGAAAGAAATGAATAGACGAAAGTATTATTAATATTAATACTAATGTTATATATACTTTTCTTACATTGCTCTATTTGGATATTTTCTTTTTCTAATAAATCATCTTTAAAACAATGACAAATATTATTATATGTAATTAAAAATTTTTAAACACCAATCATTCTAACAACAAGTTGATTGTTGTAGACCAAAATGAAAAAGTAATTAAATGCAGCACAAAAGAATATTATGAGATGGCTGGGTTTTTAGGAAGACAAGAAAAAAAAGTGAAGTTTGGATGAATAAAAATAAATGCATACAAGCCATTGTTAAAGGTAAACATTTTGATTTTTTTTTTTGAAAAATTAATTAATTAAATATTATTATTCAATTCAATATTATAGATTTCAAGTTTACCAACACCTTCTGTTTCTTCAGTTCAGTTCATGGTTTCCAAGTGCAGCAGCACTTTTTTTATATGGATGATTTATTTAACTTTTATAAAGAAAAACATTGTAGAAGGTTAAGATGGTCAAATGATCAAACTATATTGGTAAACAAAAGACTATGGATAAAATCTGTAGGAGGATTTGCCAATAACGAAGAGAAAACTGTTGTGGCATTTACCTATTCTCATGATACTAATTTTTTATATTATTTAAAGAATTAAAATTTTTTTTCATTTTATAATCACAGTCATGCTCCATTCCTATCGAGTTCTAAAGGACATGCTGCTAGTCCAGTAAAGCAGCTGATGTGGGAGTTAGGGAAAAGATGCAGAATAAAAAATTATTAATGAATTTAGAACTAGCAGAATATGTTCCAAGTGTGAAGGGATATTTAGTAAATCTCAACAGTTTTGGACACTCCAGACATGTAGACACATGTGCCAGACCCTCTGGGATCATGATGTTAATGCTGCCCGAAACATAAGAAACATATTTTTGTACATGAATGAGAATGAGGGAGAAAGGCTTGAGATTTTTAGGAGTAGGGGTGAGGGGACTTAAATCTTGTTTCCATAGGTAAACCATTTTATCTGTATCACTGAAATCTAGCTAACATTTCTGAAGGCTTAACTTTATACTTTTTAAACCAAAACTCATTTAATTCATCAATGATTTCTTTACATTTTTCTTAACTAATTCTTTATCATTTATATTATTCATGATATATAGTAAGTAAAAAGATATGTTACTGAAGGTGTCATGCTGGTAGATTAGCAGAAAATTTTTATTATGAAATCAGGTAAAGCAATTTTTATGTCGTATGAAATTATGGGTAAAGCAAAAAATTTCAAAATAGAAAAATAGGCAAGGGCTAAATTGTGTCCTTTTCCATTTTAAATAAATTTTCTAGTGACCCTAATACTAATAAAATAACCTCTCTGTCTAAAAAAAGATTCGCGCTTCGGAAAAAAAAAATAGGTGCTTCGTACAACTACTATATGCCATTAATAATAATAAATAAGTCGCGTCAGAATTTGAAATATTTGAAATAGGGTCTGAAAGAGATTCGATCACCGCCTTGAAAATTTGGCCGTCATTGTATTATTAATAATATTAATATTAATTAATAAATAATAAACTTTTTTTATGTTCAAGAATTTAATAAAAAAATCGTTTCTTAATTTTAATACCAAGAATAAAAATAATCTTATTAAAGAATATTTTAATAATACTTATTATTATAACAAGATTATTGTTAAGACGATGTCTACTAAATTAAATAAACTTTCTAACGAAAAAAGTCCATATTTATTGGTAAAGTTTTAAAGTTTTTTTATTTTATGAATAAAGATTTTTTTATTATTCTTTTTTTTTAACTCACTTTTTTTAATTAGCAACATGCGACAAATCCTGGTAAATTTAATAGTGATAACTATTTTTATAATTACAAGCAAATAATAATAACTTTTTGTTAATTGTTAAATAAGTTGACTGGTATCCATGGGGCAAGGAAGCGTTTAAGACAGCTAAGGAGGAAAATAAATTAATATTTTTAAGTGTCGGATATAGCACTTGTCAGTAAGTCATCTAATATTCGCTTTATAATAATAACTTTATTCTTAATATTAAATAATGATTATTGATTGATCGATTTTATTATAAAGTTGGTGTCATGTGATGGTAAATAATAATAAACTTATTTGGGGAAATTATTTTATTTTATTATCTCAATTTTTTATTAAATATTATTTATTTGCTATTGTAGGCTCATGAATCATTTGAAAATGAATCTATCGCAAAGCTGATGAATGAAAACTTTGTTAATGTTAAGGGTAATCAATTTAATTTCTGATCTGTATCAATTAATTATCAATATGAATAAAAATATTAATCTGAGAAATAAAAAAATTCAAATTATTAAATTATTATATAGTTGACAGGTAAAATTTCAACAAAAAAAATTATGATTATTTATTAATCAATCAAGATCATATTAAAAAGTTTAATATTATACATGATGAATATTAGAGAAGTCCAGCCCGATGTTGATCGTATGTATATGGTAATGTCATTCATTAGATTAATTAGCAAAAAATTATATAAACTTGACATCTTGTCTGATCCTATTTTGTTCTGTTCTGTTCTGTTCTGATTTGTTTAGACTTATGTTCAAGCATTGACAGGGCATGGTGGATGGCCTATGTCAGTATTTCTGACTGTAAGCATTCAGATTTATTTATTGAATTTCATTATCTTGCCCTTAATTTAGATTGATTCAATTAATTAATATATTTAATAAATTGTCTAATTTTAGCCTGAATTATATCGTAAGTATTAAATTTAAATGTCTTTTATAACTATATGATATGAATTCTGTATTTATTTAATTTTATATTGTTTCTATAAGCAATATTTGGTGGAACTTATTGGCCTGCACAAGATCAGTTTGGAAGGCATATATTATTGAATGAGATAATTTGATTCTTTTTATTAATAATTTTTGGTTAATAATTGTTTATTTTATTTCTATTTAGACCAGGATTTCCATCCATTCTTAAAAGAATATCAGCATTGTAAATATTTAAATTAAGTTAATTATAAGTTTCTCTATAAATAAATAACATTTTGCGCCATTATAAATATTCTAGGTGGAAACAAAAACCTGACGATTTAAGAAAAGCTGGCGAAGAAACAATTCAACAATTACAAAATTTAGTACATATAAATTACTTATTTTATTAAAAAATTTTTGTTATTAATTAACAATAATAATCGTATTGATTTCTTCAATTTAAAGAGTAAATCAGAAGGAGGCGAGCTTTCTAAAGAATTAAATGTTAAAATTGCCAACAAACTATATCAAAAATATTTGAATTTGTTTGATGAAAGCCAAGGTGGATTTGATGGTAATCTTTCATTTTAAATATAATAATATTATATATATCTCTATATCCATCATAATAATATTATTATACTCATATTATTATACTTAGATGAGCCAAAATTCCCAACACCTGTTAACCTTAACTTCTTATTACGTTATTATTACTATCAAATGTCTGAACTTGATAGATCATATGAAAATTACCCGACAATATCAATTAATGAAATTAAAAGAATCGGCAATTCATTAGGGATTGATTTTAAAGATTTGCATAATGAAGCTGAGTACGTTAATAGATTTAAATCAACTGTTGAGAATCGTAAAAATAATGCACAAAAGGCTTTGGAAATGGTTAAATTCACATTAAAGGTAAAATTTCTCTCCTGTCAAAATTAATATAAAATTTTTAATTAATAAATATTTTTAAAAATTAGAAAATATCCATGGGAGGGATCCATGGTAAATACATAAATTCATTTAAATAAATACAAAATATTTTCTCTCAAATAAAATTAAACTAAATTATTTCCCTATTCACAGACCATATAGGAAACGGATTTCATCGGTAATTTTTGATATTAAAATATCAAATAAATAAATAATAAGTTATTCAATGGGTATTATTTATTATATTTAGCTATTCTACGGATAAATATTGGCACATTCCCCACTTTGAGAAAATGGTAACAACAATAAATAAACTTGATGATTAAATTAATCAAAATTGTTGGTTTTAAATTATTGATTTATTTTATTCAGCTTTATGACCAAGCACAATTGCTAATGAGTTATGTTGACGTATATTTAATTACTAAGGATGATTATTATGCAGAGGTAACGTTGATATATTTTTAAAACAATACCAACAATAATAGTGCATCATCTTATTATTATTATGATGTAAAAGGTTGCAAGAGACATTATTAACTATGTGGAAAGAGATTTAAGAGATTCTAAGTGCGGTGGATTTTATTCTGCTGAAGATGCTGATTCTTATCCATATGAAGGAGCTGAGCATAAATTGGGTGAGATTTTGTTTATAATTTTATAATAGAATACACGCAGTTCAAAATAATAATAAAAATATCTATTTGTATATTCGCATACATTTTTTAGAAGGGGCATTTGCTGTATGGGAAGAATTGGAAATTAAAAGACTTTTAGGTGAAAAGGATTCGGAAATATTTTGTTGGCATTTTGGTGTAAAACCAAATGGTAATGTTGATCCAGAAAAAGATATTCAAGGTGAATTAAAAAATAAGGTAACAGTTTATTTATTTATTTGTTAATTTAACTGTCATTTTTTTATATTTTAATTACACTGTTGTATAGCTTGTATGCATATTTATATTAATAAAATTGTCCATTATAGAATGTTTTAATTGAACGTTATTCACTTGAAGAAACATCAAAAAAATATGATATCTCGGCAGACGAGTTAAAAACAATTTTAACTGAATCAAAACAAAAACTTGCAAAATACAGATTTGAAAAAAGACCTAAACCTCATCTTGATGATAAAATTATAACAGCTTGGAATGGTAAACTTGATATTATTTATTAAATTATATATATGATTTATATTTATAATACATAATTCACAATATTAATTTTGATTATTAATTAAATAGGTTTAATGATTTCTGGCTTATCAAAAGCTTATGACATATTAAAAGTTTCGAACTTCCTCGATTTAGCAAGGAATTCAGCAAAATTCATTAAAGAAAATATGTATGACAATGACAAGAAAATTTTATTAAGAAGTTTTAGAGAAGGTCCAAGTAATGTGCAAGGATTTGCTGACGATTATAGGTGATAGACATTTCTAATTGAAATATCAGTATTATATTATTTTACATTGTAATATAAATATTTATTAATTTTATATATTTATAGTTTTTTTATTGCAGCTCTAATTGACTTATATCAATCAACATTTGACGAATCGTATCTTAGTTGGGCAGTTGAATTGCAAGAAACTCAAAATAAATTATTTTATGATAAAGAAGGCGGTGGTGGATTTTTTAATGTTGCAGAAGGAACTAGTGACATCTTGGTTAGATTGAAAGAAGGTAATAAATTTATTTGTTGAATTCCCTTGATTAATCATTTACTGATTGATTCGTTGCTTCTTTTATTAGATTACGATGGCGCAGAACCCTCTGCGTAAGTAATTCATTATCATTAACATTATTATCATTATTAGATAAATATATATTTCACTTTATTTTTTTTAACCCCAATTCCCATTTCTAATTTTATAATCATCAGAAACTCGGTGGCAGTTAATAATCTTTTAAGACTGGGAAACATACTTTGTAACACCGATTATATAAATAAAGCTGAAGAGACATTAAAATTATTTGCTGGAAGATTAAACAATTCTCCTCACGCCATGCCATTTATGATGTCAAGTTTATTTTTATATTACAAAGGAATTAAACAGGTAAAATAAAATTAATAATAATTTATTATTTCATTTAAAACAAAATGGCAGTCTTTTCATCCTATTCACCTCCCCTCTTTAGATAATGGTTTTAGGCGCAGAAAAAAACGATCCACAAATTCAAAAATTTATTCAGTGTATAAATAATCATTTTGTACCTAGTAAAACATTATTGTTAATAACAAAAGATAAAAATCAACAAGAAATCTTGGATTTATTTAAATGTAATGAAATTATTCAAAGTTTTATTAAATCAATCGGAGAAAATGATGGAAACAGCATTAATAGTGTGCATATTTGTGAAAATTTCACTTGTAGTATGCCTATTGATAGTCTTGATATATTGGAGGAGTCTTTAAGAATTTAAGAATCATGTACAATTATGTGATTTATTTTCTTTTAATTTGCTTTATAATTAATTATTACTTTATTATTGTATATCAATCAATATATATATATTTTTTTATTCCAAACATTTTGGACACCAAAAAATTTTTCATTTTAAATCAATTAACCTATTACGCTAGAACTGAAGCATGGCACTACTGCTAGATTATCCTTCATAGATGCGTCATCACTTCAGCTACCTACTATTTGAATAATTACTTGAATTTTAATCCCTTTCTATCTTAGAATCAATAAGCAACTTCAGTTCGAGCAAAACAACATTGATACCACATTAACACAATCACCATCAATAATTGATCATTTTTTAATGCTTTACGAGTAGCTGAATGTTAATATGATTTTTTGAGAACGTGGGATTAATAAAAAAACAAGGTGAAAATAAATTTTAAGTATCGACACTAAAATGTAAGATGCAAAGTGGTAATGGTAATAAAAAATAAATATTTTACTTTTAGCACTTTCCTTAGATTCATATTTGTTTTTTAATGATTTTTGCCGCTTTAGAGTCACTTACTTTTTGGTTGTTTTTATAACTTTCCAATAATTTTATCATAAAAATAAATCCATTTATGGGGACATACTGTAACAGAACTGAACGTTATTATTTGGGACATACTGCAATAAAACCAGACAAAGTGAACAAAGAAATTTCAAGGCTCAAAATATTTTCATCCATTCATGCTTTTTAATTATTCAATATTCTTCATATAAGATAATCGAGTAACAAATCCAAGTCAATTTAAATGACATTATTTTTAGGGAATTTATTAAAAATAATATCATTAAATGTATAAAATTTGATACGTCAATTTCAATCATATTTCTTTTTTTGATGAATAATAAATTTATCCTTTGTTTATTTGTTTTAGTAGATTCAAATAGATTTTATTATATCAAATAGTGCAGCAAAATTCAGAGAACCATTTATGTAAAAATACACATAATAAGTATACATAGCTTGTAGACTAGGTCCTGTAGAATATGCATGCAAAATTTCTTGTTTCCTGATTTTCTATGTTATTGTTATTATTAATTGATTATTTTGAAAAAGAAAAAACAAGATATAGGAAATCAAACTTTGCACGCATAATTTATAGGGCCTAGTACTAGGCTACAAACCACATATTCAATCCCGTTATTCCGTTTAAAATTACTATTAGGTTTGACAAATTTGGTTTAACAGGGTATTATAAAATAAAGTATGTAAATGAAAAGTGACCTAAATACATGTGTGTGCGAGTGTAATAACTCATAGAACATTTAATAAAAAAGATGGGCGACATTGATTGCCCATATTACTAGTTATCCTATAACTGTCAAGGTGCGTTTCCATTCATTGCTTGAAATTTTAAGTTTACGCTTTATGTCCTTAGGGTTAAACTCTTTAAATATGTTAGCTGTTCTTTGTGGTTTTAACTCGTTTGTAAATTGTCTCTTATAAAGGTTAAACTCGGGTGGTTTTGCTAAAGGCAATACAAAAAAAAAGCCATCCAAGTTATGTAATAAATAGATTTTAACTATTTATAGTTCACAAATACCAGTGACCAAAAGCTGCGATCTGGCTTGAAGCAATCTGAAGCAGATGATACAAATATGTATGTACATTGTGGTAATAACTGGTAATTATTTATTATTATGTTGCTAATTAAATGTTATAGTTGCTGGCGTCAACTTTAGATGCTCATTATGGATGTGTATGGATGTCGATGTATGTATTTTTCTCCATAATTTGTTTTATCATTCAAATTTGTTCGTTATTTTAACAACATTCAAAACTGTGTAAATGATAAATTTAAAGAAAAAAGAAATTCCAAAACAAATGTAATATCCCCATGGTCAAGACAATCTGGAGTTGGAAAATCAACACTGTGTGAAAATCTCCCGGATAGTTTTTGGGTCGATCATAAAATGGATGTTGTAATCAGGAATGGGCAATATTTTATGGATTTTATGGATGGTTAAGTTATGACTTCATTCTAAGACTACTCGATAAAACACCTTTAACAGTAGAAATTAAAAGTGGAATTTAATTCAAAAAATATCATTATTACATCTAATAAACCAGCAAAGAATGGTATAATTCAACAAATATTAATTCTTTACTATATAAAGTAGGCTACGATATGGAAACTATACTATAAACACACGTAAAGGTCAGCAGAGTAATAACATGTATAAATACATTGACGCAGTATAATAACGTAACACAAATAATAAATATATGTCGGTAACTGAGAAGGTACTTTCAATATAAATAATTTGGTTTTATAGACCTTCAATAAGATATAAACTGTGTGAATTGTCAAATTTTCAGATGCAATTACTATCACTCCTTGAAGAAGTGTTGAAGTGCAAAACCAATTGAGTTTAAGGATTGAAACATATAATCTACTAGAATTTCAAAAAAATTTCAAGGAAAAATATGCAATAAAGTTTCCCATTCCTTTGATCAGTTGTCCAAAAGTAAGTTAATTGAGGAATATAAAGATGCTTTACCCATTAGTTTATTCTTAGAGAATTGTTCTGGAGCTTATGATAGCAGAATCGTTGATATGAATAAGATTCATTGATTATTATTGCTTGTGTTTAATATGTGATTGTTTTTAAGATATGATGTTCACTGATATATTTATTTATAATTAATAGCGTTTCTGATATTATTATTATTGTTGAGGGAATCATGTTTTTAACATTTACACATCTATTTACATTTGTTTATTTCATTTTCTATAATAATAATGACTTGGGAATATGCTTATAATTATAATTTGTATGCACACTGGTAACGTTATGATTAGATTTTATAAACCAAATATATATTCTTATGACTGGTCAAATCTTACTTGAAATATGAAAGCAATGATAATAGCAGCAGCAGCAGCAATTATGATGAAGCATTAAAAGATGAATAAGCATTGCTAGTTACAAAATCCTAGTCATGTCAGGAACCAATGGTTAGAGAGAGAAATTGATGAGAGTGTGTAATGAAGAGTATCAACCACAAATCATATTGGACTAGTAACTTGAATAAGATGTAATTCCTTGGATTTGTTTAGTGGAATAGCAAAATTCGATGGGGATACTTAATCTATGCATTGAAATCCAATATTTAGTATTGAAGATGTTAAGGCTAAAATCTTCAAATTGGAAAAATAAAATATCAGATGTTTTAACAGATGTTTTAAGAATAGTGAGGAACCATCATGCAAAGTTAGAAGGGGGATTTTGTACATATTGTTATACCAGTATTGTTATTGGAAGGTATTGGTAGACAGATGGGTCCTAATATGAATTTATTAAAAAGTTCTTTACCAAGTTTAAGAAAATTGGTGCTCAAAAAGCTAGTGAAAGAGAGATCAAGGGTATTAAAAAACACAAAATGATGATAACATTGATGGTTTATTGATATCACTCCATTGTTAAAACTCTGGATATGGTTAGAGGTTAGAAGTAATGTATTATGGGATGTTATAAAGTAATGCTTGAAATAAATATTTGATAGCCTGACATGTAATTTTCCATGAAATTTTATTAATATATTTTATAATAATATTTATAAATCTTCGGGTCTGACATAATTCAATTCTCCATTTTCAACTACACTTTCTCTGTTTACATCCCTTTTCAATGGTTTTCTCATATCTTAAAAAAAATTTTTACATAAAAAAACCATTAAAATGATGCAATTTCTCCTTAAATGAAAAAACATCATATAATTAATTAAAATATTTACCATATGCATCTTCTTCACTATTATCACCAGAAGAATAATAACCAGTAACACGTCGATAAACTGTATATCCAAATTTTCTGTACATTCCAACTGCAATAATATTTGAAACACGAACAAATAAATCTACGAAATATCCATTATACCTGATTTTTTTAACAAAAATATTATTATAACCTTTAATAATTGCAATTATAAAATTTGTAGTTTTTCTAATTATAATTAAAAAAAAAAACCACAAACACATTTTCTGAAACATTTTCCAGCAATTGCATCATTCTATCAGCCAATCCTATTCGTCTATACTCTGGTGCAACAGTAATGGCAGTTACATGTCCATGCCATTCTTTACCTCTTCCTTCTGCTTTGCCCATAACTATAATAATAAATAAAAATATATATCTAAGGATAAAAATAAAAATCTAATTATTTATTAATAATCTTATTATTAACCATATCCCATTATTATCCCATTTGATGACTCTTGCAAACAAAAAAGATCTGGCCATCTTGATAAATATGAAAGATAAAAGGTAATATTATACTAAATCATATATATATATATATATACAACTAATTAATTTTTATACAACAATAATAACTTTATCAATTATATATATTGGATATATTTCCTTACCGTTTCAGTTAAAACATCCAAATTTCTTAATTCCAAAAAAATTAAAAATTATTAATTTTTATTTCCAAAAAAAAAAACAAAAAATCAATTATTAAACCTAATCCTTACATATTATTGACTTTAAATAAATCTGTAGCCTTAAAACGTCTTAAAACACTCATTTTCTTATCATAAATAAATTATAAAATTTTCGTATCACCAAAATATTTTTTAAATTCAGAGTTCGCCCGAAAAATCTAGTTTCAGCAATGATCATCGAGCCAATAAAATTTAATTTTTGCGTGATGTCTGGAAAGGAGATCATCACAAAATTTAGCCAATGAAATCAAACTTCTATCATTATATATAATGATAAATGTTTAGTAACAAATTAACGCGTTTTTATTTTTTTTAGTTAAATAATGCACATAATTTCTGATTCAAGTCTCACCTCACCTCTCTTTGTAATTTGTTTTAGGCACAACAACCTAATTATAATAATATTTCTCAAAGTCTTAACATGTTAGCACAGGAAGTGCCTTTAATACCAATATACCTGTTGTTAACGTAACAAATCTAGCTTGTGGCTATCCGAAATACCCTCAATACAATGACAACTCAATTTACAACACAATTAAATGCAATTCAAACCAATATCCAATCTTTGTAAGTCTTTTTCCCATAATCATACTATGTCCCTTTTACTAAAAATTACTATTGAATGAACCTTTTATATTTTAGGGATAACCAGTCTCTTTGTAGATCGTTAAATTCAAGAATTACTGATCCAACTACAAATATTGAAGTGCCTCCCAACTTACTGAACCAATTTCCAACAAGTTTTCCCTCTAACATATCTCAACTACGAGAACTAACTGGTTTGTACACTAGCATATTCTTCTTTCTCCTTTTTGAATAATTTACAAATAATATTTTTTTAAAATATAAAGCTCAAAACTTAAACAATTTGTTGAATTTTTATGGCTTACCAACTACTGGAGGAATGGATACAAAACAAGGGCGGTTGGCCGAATTTATTGGGATCGGATTACTTTAGCGTACAATTTCATTACAAATTGTAAGTTAATAATTCATTATGTTGATTTGCAAATTTAATTCTTATTTTTAATCATTGCTATAGAACGTACTTTAAATTTGAAAAAATGAAAATTATTATTATTATAAAAACAACTAGTTAATAATTCAAAGAAAATAAATTACAATTAATATCTTGCTCAATTTCACATCTATTATCAGTTTTTCTCTTGAATAAAGTGTTCAATTCATTTTCTGTCGACCAACTTTCATAAGTAAATTGCAAATAATACCCATTATTTTTTTTATAATTGGGATTTGTTTTATTTATACAAAGAATATGATTATATGCATGTTCAGCACAATACTATCATTGCAGCAAGTACAATACAGTAACGTTAAAATTAATATAGTACAATCAGTACTTATATTAAAGATACAAGTATAGAAAGTATAGATGAGTACAATACATCCTTGTAATAAGTGCTATACTTATCTATGGTACAATATCTACTGATCAGATCTTACAGTACTCATTTTAAAATTACTGCACAAACTCATCTCTTTTAATTTTCAATATCATCAATTTGCTCTCTTTTAAATTTAATTCAATCTTTTTTCTAATAGAGCTATTTGTTTTTCTAAATTTCCATTGATTTTGTAGATTCATCTAAATCAATAATTCTTAAATAATAAACACTTGTTTTTTTTTACAATTATTATCCTTATTGGCAGCACAATACTATCATTGCAGCAAGTACAATACAGTAACGTTAAAATTAATATAGTACAATCAGTACTTATATTAAAGATACAAGTATAGAAAGTATAGATGAGTACAATACATCCTTGTAATAAGTGCTATACTTATCTATGGTACAATATCTACTGATCAGATCTTACAGTACTCATTTTAAAATTACTGCACAAACTCATCTCTTTTAATTTTCAATATCATCAATTTGCTCTCTTTTAAATTTAATTCAATCTTTTTTCTAATAGAGCTATTTGTTTTTCTAAATTTCCATTGATTTTGTAGATTCATCTAAATCAATAATTCTTAAATAATAAACACTTGTTTTTTTTTACAATTATTATCCTTATTGGCATGTTTTCCATGAGATTTTTTATCACAACAATGTCATTTTTGTCATTATTGTTTTCATAAACTTACTCTTTCTTCCTTTTTGTTCATTGCCATCACTAGTGTGTTTCTGGTTTGGTTCTTAATATTTGATGGTTCACCATGTGATTTTTCAATTGATCCAAATATATTATTACTTTTTTCACCAGAGATGTAATTAAATTCTATATCGTTGACATTATTTTCTCAGAATTTGCTATTTTCTTTCCAATGGCTAAGGCTGTTAGCACTGTTTTGTTTAAGTAATTCTTGATGGTATGAAATTATATAAGCATTACAATGTTATAAAAAAACATACTTTTGGTTGTAGTTATACCACATACAGATAAGAATCACAATTTCATTCTCAATTGTTTTGTGTATTTGCAATCAATTATTGATTATCATTACAAATAATTTAATATTACTCTACCATTAATAAAATTATAATCACATTACAAACGACTAAATTTTGATCCCTGAAATCTTTTGTAACACCAATGTTCACTTTGTCTGGTTTTGTTGCAGCATGTCCCATATATGTATTTGCTTGCGTTATTGACTCCATTATTATTATTATTATATTTATTATATTTTTAGTTTATTGAAAGATAATATAACAGTTGATTCATAATAAGCAGACATAAGGTTTTTGGATAATATAATTATTGTTCATTTTATTGATATTAGAAAATAAAATATTTTGATATAATTTAAAAAAAAATTTATATAAATTTAATTATTAAACTCAGTCAATATCTGTCTGTTTTGGATAAAAACAACTACCATTTGAATTCTCTCGATGAGATGTCTAATTCATAAAATTCTAATCACTAGTTTTTATGATTGATTATCTTTTTGCTATGTCACGCGATGGTAATCATATAAAAAAAAAATATTCAAAATTTATTAAGCAAAAATGAATAGCAGAGTTGTTATCAAAAGATGTTTATATAACCAAAAAAAATTCTACAGTACTAACGTGATAAATAATGAATTTTTTGAAAAAAATTTTTCAATTCCTAATTCAATC